>OY992877.1:193951417-193993917 GCA_963921405.1 Cepaea hortensis | reverse complement strand
CATGTAAGTGAGAACAGCCTCGATCGATTCCAATAGGATTCCACTGAGATCCAATAAGACCCACTAGGATTAGCTAGTCGGTATTCAGTCCTGACTCCACCTGGTCTCTATCCTCGTTGTCAGTGAAGAGGATCTACCTGGCACTCCAGTTGAGAGCTAGGAATATATTATCAAGAATATCTAGTTCTAAGGCCTACCCATACGCAATCCTATATCTTATATAACTACCACACACATTTACACACAACAGGATGTCTGGCAATGTCTCTCTTCCAGTTTTACTGCGTTTACTCTCCTCTTGCACTCTATTTTATTCACCCTGTCGATTTTTTTTTTTTTTTGCAGGCGCTCTGTCAAAAATTGTTTCAGCAGTTCAATTGGTCAGTTGTGTTATTATAAATGTGTCTGATCGTTGGCGATGATCAGTCTCTGTGCCAGGCCTCAGTGAGTTAAGATGAACACTTGTTCACCACACACTTTAAAATGGCTAAGCGCACCATGTACAGGTTACATATTGTGGGTAATGTCTACACCACTACACCTCTGCTCCAAGTACAGCAGTGATAGTATCATATAACATTCACCTTGGGGTAACCTTTTACATGTGAAACACGGGCAATATGTATGGATAATGTGACTTACAAAGCACAACACATACATTCTGGTGAGTTACCTTAAGACATTTAGTATCTCAAGCATATAAAAAACATTATGCATGGAAATATGAAAGTATGCATAGAAGCATCGTAGTAGTAGTAGTAGTAGTAGTAGTAGTAGTAGTAGTAGTAGTAGTAGTAGTAGTAGTAGTAGTAGTAGTAGTAGTAGTAGTAGTAGTAGTAGTAGTAGTAGTAGTAGTAGTAGTAGTAGTAGTAGTAGTAGTAGTAGTAGTAGTAGTAGTAGTAGTAGTAGTAGTTGTTGTTGTTGTTGTTGTTGTTGTTGTTGTTGTTGTTGTTGTTGTTGTTGTTGTTGTTGTTGTTGTTGTTGCTACTACTACTACTACTACTTGTGTATGCAGAATAACAAAACCATAGTAATGTACTAAATACGGAAAAATGAGAATAAGTCTTCATTGAAGTAGCAGTGAAAGTCTGCCCGAATCTTTAGTTACAGAGCAGAATAGTTATTAGAACCTAACATTCATAGAACCTTCTAAAACAGCATAAGGATCACACTTATCGATAACTGAGATATACATTTGCAATCGTTCATACAACCAGTCAACCGCAGCATTTTTTTTTTTTTTTTTTTTTGCTGTTTGTGATCTCTTGGCAAGTTTACATTCAATAGTTTGCCATTGCTTTCTGAAACGACCGGCACCTATACCGTGTTATGAAACACCCAACGCACGGCGGTCTGCTGCTAAATCGCGCGCAGCTGTGTTTCGACCGCGGTATGTGGGATTGCAAACTGTGACCGTAACCCCTTCGCCACTGAGCCGGCAAATGAAGGAAATAATAGATAAATACCCTAGTTATAGCCAACGTCCAGCTGTTTAGATGTGCGTCTACCGCTTATAACTTGAGCACACCTTTTACAATTCTTGGTGTGGTTATGTATGAAATGCAAATAGCGTGGAGCACATAGAAAGAAAAAGACAAATATCAATTTACCAAAAGGTGAAGAAAAGAAGGCGGAGCTGGATATGACATACACTGAGAAAACCTGAGAACAGTGTAGCAAGAAAATCTTCTGTATGGAATCCAGGGAATGAGAAAGGAGGAAGACCTAAAAACCCACGGAGAAGAGAATTAGAAACTGAAATGACTAGTATGGGGAGGACATGAACAATCGAGTAGGACCACTGTGCTCCGCGCTAAACATCCTTCGGCAGTTGAAAACCGAATAGAGCGAAGCAAAGAAGTAGCTGCCAGTGCTAAATTTAAAAAGAACGAAAACTGCCTACAAACGATCCGGAATCTATGGCTGTTGGGGTAGTGAGTCGCGGAGTTGCACAATTCCCCGTCATATCGAGTCTAGGTGCCGAAATCAGTGGTGGGCCATTTGGAAACAGACTACTTTGCGTTGATTTCCATTGTAGGAGACGCTCAGAAAACAATAGCAAACTAAAGAACTAAAATTGTCAGGTAAATCACAAATTGCCTATAAAAGATGGGGTTGATTGCGACATCCTGTAAAGGACATGCAACTAACTAGTTCACATAATAATGTGTATTACATGTTTGATTCTGGTACACACATTTTGATCCTCTCCAGTACAATGTGAGGAGACTGGGGCATTTAAGAGGGTATCCCTTTGAAATTAACGTGATTTTAAAAATAGTCTTAAAGGTCGAGAGGATCGACTCCATTGCACCTAGTTTAATCCCATAGGGCTCGATCTCTTTCCGCAGGGCGGCCTGCAGAAAGCGTCGCACAAAGCAAGAACAACGTAGCTCCCGCGAAGACTCCCAATAGTCTCCGATAAAAATGCACTCATGAACCGAAAGATGTTGCCCAAAATCGAACCCTCAACCTTCGGAGAACTAGGTAGACAGCTTGACCATTTCGCAAGGAGACTAAGTGATCCTTTACACCAAATGTCGGTAACCTACGGCACGCGTGACAAGCGTGGCACGAAGGGTGATTTTCAATGGCACGCTGAGTGAATTGAAACGCAGTATATCTCAATTTATACAAATTCAATACGTAATTCAATAGAAGCATATCATTCTTTAAACATCTTTGAAATGTATTAAAAGCAAGGTTTTTACGCCCCTTAAAAACGATAGTTGTTCGACAGTTAATGCGAGAATGTGAGATCTTCTTCTTCTTCTTTCGTTCGCTTGAAATATGTCTATAACTGCAATGTTGTCTCTTGTATGAATTGAACTGTCTTTTTCAGTTCACACAGCGGTCCATAGAGTTTATCTTCCACTGTCGTCTCTCTAGGCCAGAAGGTTTGCCTAGATATGTTATGTTTTGGGCAGTCTTGGAGTATGTGCTCTGCTGTCTGCGACGCCAATCCACATGTGCACATGGCTGTTTCACCAATCTTGAATTTTGTATACATGTGGTTGCGTAATCTATTGTGCCCTGTTATGAGGCGGAGTATAATGACTTGTTCTGGTCTATCCATAACGTGGTAGTCATCTTGAGCAGGTTTTGGTGGCTTTCTGACTGATTTGATCATTCTTTTCTTTTGGTGGTATGTAACGGGCACATCAGGCTGTCCTTCTTTGGCTCCTTCCTTAGCCAATTGATCAGCTCTGTCGTTTCCGGTTACTCCACAGTGGGATGGTATCCACTGTACGGTGACCTTATGCTGACTGCTACGTTCAGAAAGTAGTGTCCTTAGTACTGGCAATTTCCCAGACAGGAGCGCCTCGAGTACTGATTTTGCATCTGTCAATAGCACCACAGGTTGTGTACCATTGCTGGTATTTAGTAATTTCTCTGTTGCTATCTTGATTGCCTCAATTTCAGCATCGTAGTTATGGCAGTACTTTCCTGTCGGTACTCTAGCTGTGTCCCTGGTATTATTTGGGTATTCTATGTACACTCCCGCTCCTCCATGTCGAACAGCATTTTGTGCTGACCCATCTGTGTAGACTCGGATCCAGAGGTCCTGTGGGTATTCTCCATCAAGGAAGCTGAGAGTGGCTGTTCTGCTCTACACACTGTTCTGTTCTTCCTTGTCAAATATTCCTCTCACTTTTGTCTGGATTTGTAATGATAGTCTATGCTTATCTTTCCATGGAGTTCGCTCTGGAATAGTTGTTAGGGGGATACCAACTGTGGGCAGATCGGTGGTTTCTCTGCAGAGTCGTTTGGCCTGGTGGATAAAACTACTTCTTTTCAACCACCCCATAGTTTTCTAATCTGTTCTTCATAGGGTGGTCTGGCAAGCTGAGGAACTTTTCTGCTTGTATTAGCGTTTTCGTATCTCTGCGCTCATCCAGTGCTTGTGAGTGCCCCATCTTCTCCATTTCCACTATAGGGGTTGATCTCATCCCTCCTGTGGTGACTCTAAGTGCTTGATTTTGCACTTTGTCCAGCTCTTGTAGTGTGGTTTTTGATGCTGAACACCATGCAGTTGACCCGTATTCCAGGTGTGGTCGTATGCTCTGTTGATAAACTTTGCTAAGTATTTTCCCACTGGCTCCCCATATGGTTCCACTTAGCTTTCACAGGATGGTTATTTTCCTTCTGGCTTTTGCTACTGCTTTGTTGATGTGCTTTCTCCATGTCAGCCTGCCATCAAATGTTATTCCACGGTATGTTGGTTCTTTATCTTCTCTTAGGGGTGTTCCATTTATCTGGATGGTCCCTGCCTTTTGTTTTGAAGAGAGGGTAAATAGGGTAGTGCTGCACTTGTCAGTGTTTATGCTGACACACCATCTATTTGCCCATGCAACAAATATATCTACAGCTCTTTGTAGTAATCTGGTGGCCACTGATGCATGTTCATTTGTGCTCCATAGAACCAGGTCATCGGTGTACATTGCGGCTTTAATTCCATGCGGTAGATTAGCAACGAGATCATTGATGAAGATTAGAAAGAGTGTGGGGGACAAGACTCCGCCCTGGGGAACACCGTGACGCAGTAGTACTTTCTTGCTCTTTAGTCCGTCTATCTGTACTCGGGCTCTTCTGTTGTGCAAGTATGCTTTCACCCATTTGTACATTCTTCCATTGACTTTGCAGTTTCTCAGTTTATTCATCAGACCTTCTTTCCAGACTTTGTCAAAGGCTTTCTTCAAATCTATCCATGCCGCAAGCACCAGCTTCTTCTCTTGGAATGCATCCTCAATTTCTTGAGAGAGGTAGGTTGTCTGATCTTCCGTAGAGTAGCACTGCCTAAAGCCAGACTGCTGTGGCACAAGGATGTTTTTACTTTCAATGTACCACTGCAGTCTGTGATTGATGATGCGCTCCAGTGTTTTGCAGAGACAGCTGGTGAGGCTAATTGGTCTGTAGCTAGAGGCAATGGAACTATCTTTCCCTGATTTTAGGAGGGGTATCATGATTTCTTCTCTCCAGGCTTGTGGAACACTGCCTAAGGTCCAACTGTTATTGAAGATCTGCAACAGCTTTGCTTTGGCCTCTGTTCCTAGGTTCCTGATCATTTCATTGGAGATACCATCAGCTCCTGGTGACTTTCTCATTTTCAGTTTTGATATGGCTAGCTCCAGTTTGCTAATTGTGATGGGTGCCTCCAGAACCTCATGTACTATTTCCTTCTGTCCTGTATGTTGCCGTTTCTCTTGAATCTCTTGTTGTTTCTCTTGACTGATTTTGATATTGTTATCTTGTGCGAATGAGTCCGCAAAATGGTCAGCTGCTTGCTTTCTTGTTAAGATGTTTCCATCTTTATGTAGTGCAATTTTTGAGTTTCTCCCTGTGCCCTCATCGTTAAGTTGTTTTATTAGCTTCCACAATTTCCTTGTGTCTCTTTCAAAGTTCAGAGACTCTGTTTTTTCCTACCAGCTTTTCCGTCTAGCCTGCAGCTTGGCCCTTTGAAATTTGGCTTTTGCATGCTGGAATTTATTGTGGCCCTCTTGGCTGGGTGTGGCCTCTGCTTGCTTTCTACATACTTCCACATCATTATGCAACTGTTCCAGTTCACTACTCCAGTAGGGTTTATATTGTTTACGGGCTCCTCTTGGTACTGTTTCTCGCGCTGCCTGTAGTATGCATTTCCCAAACTCTTCAACTACTTTATTTATGTCTTTCTCAGTGTTCAGGTTTCTAACCAGTATGCTGGTGCGATTCTTGTACATTGCCCAGTCTGCTTTCTTGTAGTTCCACCTCGAGAGGGTGCTGCTTTCACTTACAAGCTCATTTTCTACAGTTAGAAAGACTGGTCGATGGTCACTGCCACCTAGTTGTTTCCCAACAATTCGTGTAATGTTCCACTCCAGGTCTGGTGAATGAAAAGCCAGGTCAGGTGTAGTTGTAGAGTGCCATGATCTCGAGTAGAAAGTATGTGGGTCGGACGGCTTGTTAACCAAGATGAATCTATTCTCATCCTGCCAGTCTTCCAGTCTCTCTCCTCTCTGGTCCATGTGATCATAGCCCCAACTCTGCGAGTGGCTGTTGAAATCGCCGCACACAATCATTTTTTCGAGAAGCCACGACTAATCTTGAAATTCTAAGTAGTGATTTCTAATTCATAAGTGATGTTGAATGAAAGAATGTATGAGAGGAAATAGAGAATAAGGGCAGAATGTCAGACGGGCCTGCGTGCCCTAATCTTAACCCCTTGAAAATAAAGATTGTTCGTTCGTTCGTTCGTTCGTTCTATTTCCGCCCTTTCATTCCCCTCTCTCCCAAAAAACTTCACCACCATTCACTCTTTGGTTTTCTCAGCGGTCCCGTAATCATGCCAGTACTGACGTTGACAGAAGCACAAACGTTGATATTGTTATTAAGTAATACGATGCTATTATAATGACCCTAAAATCAGACAAACTCTTAATATACAATCGATTGATTCAAGATTTTCAGACCAACCAATATGGATTATACAGTGGTGGACTTATGATACAGTGGTAGACTTATGTTACCCGCTGAGTGGCTTAGAAATATTACTTCAACACAACATAACAAAAAGGTTTTATATCTCTGCTTTCACACAAACACTCACCCAAACCAAATGCAGGTTAAAAGAGGCGGTAACGTTTAGTGAAACTACAACCTTTAATCTGCAATGACGGGTTGCAGAGATGTCTTACGGTTTAATGATTTCGACCTTGCCATAATTATAACTTCAATGTTTCCGACAAAGTTCAAGTTCGGAATGTCACAGCCCGCTGCTCAGTGTGAAAAACTACACTGGTATATATTTTCTGAACGTGTCAAGCCTCAATTCCAGAGTTGTGACATGTTCATAAACGTTTTGTTGCGACAATAATTCGGCGATGTCTCAGTGCTTCTTACGTTTTTTAACAGCTAATTGCGAACAATAGAAGCTCCCGCGTACGTCTGTGCGCCTTAAAAGTTTAAAACTCCCTTGGCAGATGTAAATTACTGGAGTAGGCCTGGCTGACGCTGTTCAGTAAAAACGTAGAGAAACAAGTCGAAAGCAACATATAGAAACAAATAACAATATTAACTAATGACTATGTCTTTGCATTTACAGGGGGAAACTGCAAACTATTTCAGCTATGTTTAACAATGTTAGAAAACACAACGTGACATCAAACTGTTTATAAAATAAAAGATTATAAAAGAAATTTAAAATATCCTTGTATATAGAAAATAACAAGAAACCGCAGAGGAAAATACAAACAAAACAAAAGCAACAAACAACAATAAAAAGACAGAAACTGACCCAATTATAACATGAGTTAGTTTCTATTTTTTAAACAATTGTCCGAAGCAGTATCCTGCTATACGTAATTTGTAACATAACCAAACAAAAACAATTGTCCCGAAGCAGTATCCGGCTATACGTAATTTGTAACATAACCAAACAAAAACAATTGTCCCGAAGCAGTATCTGGCTATACATTTGTAACATAACCAAACAAAAACAATTGTCCCGAAGCAGTATCCGGCTATACATAATTTGTAACATAAACAAACAAAAACAATTGTCCCGAAGCAGTATCTGGCTATACGTAATTTGTAACATAACCAAACAAAAACAATTGTCCTGAAGCAGTATCCGGCTATACGTAATTTGTAACATAACCAAACAAAAACAATTGTCCCGAAGCAGTATCCGGCTATACATAATTTGTAACATAAACAAACAAAAACAATTGTCCCGAAGCAGTATCTGGCTATACGTAATTTGTAACATAACCAAACAAAAACAATTGTCCCGAAGCAGATTTCTGCTATGGATTTTCTTGCAATATCACCATCATATTTCCCTGAGGGCAAGGAGAATAGGCAGCCAATCTTTCCCTCCGTTTACAAGCGACGAACCTATGTCTAACCAGCGTCTGGCCGTGCTGGTGACGTTAACCTCGCAGTTCGCTATCAACTTCGCTGGCTCGCTCACCAAATAGTTTGCATCAACCGAGAATTGAACACGAGTCACCCGCGGGACAGTAGAGTATTCTACCATTAGTTCATCAAAGCCTAAAGACCACCGCGGCGATTGACACTGTCATTACTTTTGAATGTGGTTAACATTAGGTGTATTATGTTTAAATTTTCCTTTACTGAGAGTCGCAGTGGCCTAGGCATCAAGATGCTTGCCTACCGGGGCAGATGGTTATAGGTTCGTATTGGTATCGGGGAGGATGCTTAAAATTTACACGAGCTCCCGGGGTCGATTTAGCCTAATAAGGGTAACAGAAAATATCTTGGTTAGTGCAGGCAGCCGGCTTGATACTGACGAGATTATCCCGCGAGTGGCAATGTTCTATACACATATGGGGGATTATGACAGAGAGGAATTTCAACAAACTTCTCTGAAGAAAATTTCTAGACATTAACACTGGATGATGATGATGATGACGATGATGATGATGATGATGATGATGATGATGATGATGATGATGATGATGATGATGATGATGATGATGATGATGATGATGATGATGATGATGATGATAATGATGATGATGGTGATGGTGATGGTGATGATGATGATGATGATGATGATGATGATGATGATGATGATGATGATGATGATGATGATGATGATGAATGTATGTATGTTTCATGTTGTTTCAATGTCTTTGGGCGTCACGCAACTATTGACACTATTTAAGAATGGTTTCTCTTGTTGAGTCATCTTTTTTTTTTTTAATTTATCGACGAAGTTCTCTGTATGACACACGAGTTGATATTTTGATTAATAATGCTGCTTGAATCATTGTTTTGATCGTTTCGTTGAATTCTTCCACTATCATTAGACCTTTTCTGTACGCCATAAAAGGGTCGGGTAGTTGGCGTTATTAATTGCAAGTTACATTTTTACTTAACGGACGGTAATATTACGGCATAGAATGTAGTCCTCGAACGGAGATGTGTAAGATCGCGTGAGGCTTGGTGAGAACGTGGGAGATCGTGTGTGAAGATGTGGGGTTGAACGAGAACGTATAAAATAGTGTGACAACGTGTGGGATTGAATGAGAATGTGTTAGATCTTGTGAGTGAATGTGTGGGATTGAATGCGAATGTGTTATATCGTGTTAGAACGTCTGGGATTGAATGAGAACCTGTGAGAGCGTGTGTGGACACGTGTGATTAAATGAGAGCGTACGAGGCGGGATTGAATGAAAATGTGTGAGAACGTAGGGGGGTGAATTAGAACATATGAAAACAACATGTGTGAACGGTTGGGATTGAATGAGAGCGTGTTAAATCGTGTGAGAAAGCGTGGAATTTCATGAAAACACGTAACAACAACGAGTGAGAACGTGAGCGATTAATTAAAAAACGTGAAAACAACATTTGATAATGTTTGGGATTGAATGAGAACATGTAAACACCTGTCAGAACGTGTATGAATTGAATAAAAATGTGTTGGATCATGTGAAAACATGTGAGATAGTGAACCAACATCACTTACTCTTACCTGTATGACGCATGACGACAACGACGACGATGATGATTATGACGATGGTGTTGATGATGCTAATGACTATGTTGTTGTTGATGATGATGATAAGGATGATGATAAAGATTATGATGATAACAATGCTAATGATGGTACCGACAACATAACCTCTAGAAACAACACTGCTATTTTCAATGAGAATATATTGTACTTATTATATCAACCGAGCACGGTTTCAACTCCACATAGCAGTGCTTGTCACCCGACCACCTCTATTCAAAAGCCTGAAAGCGGCGATCGAGATGTACAACTCGCATTATGTGATTGATTAAACTGCCCTCAGATGATCACTCAGTTCAAGTGCTGAATCGAATTTTCAAAATGGAATTCATTATTCATTCTTGTCAACTTTAATTTGAATCTGCCCCCTGTGATCAGCCAAGCGTGTCGGGACAAAAACCAAATCTGTCATTTTTTTTCTCTATCGTTATCGATTAAAAATGCACTCATGTCTTGACACATATACATGCGTTCTTTGCCGTGTGGTTGCTTTTCCTCCCTGGTAGCGAATTTCCTTCACATAATTGATGTTAAGTCTTTTATCTTCTCACGCATGGCTGGTTGGAGCCAATTGTGTTTTATAGCCCTTTATGAACTTTCATCTATATTACTTTTTCCAGATATTGGCCCTCTTCCTCAAGCTCGTATTTTGTTTTTTTTTTAACTTTCAGAAACTATCGACTACTGGCACACGAAACACGTTTGGGCCTAGTCAGGGGACGTCATTTGCAACATAAACAGACAAAAACAAGTTGTCCCGAAGAAGTTCTCAGTTATGCGTCTGTGATGAGGTAGGGCCAGGACAATTTGCAGGCCTGCGAGTAACTAAGAAAAGATAGCCACATTTCCGTCACTTTGGCAAGCGACGAACCCACGTTGAACTGGCGTCCAACTGTACTCAAGCATACCAGCGCATTTCACTACCGAATTCACTAGCGCGCCTGCCAATTTGTAACACAATTAGTATAATCATGGTTTAACAGTCAATGACTTCAGTGATGACTAGGCCACTGCGGGACCAAATCATTGTATGTAGCATTGATAATTCAATCCAATAAGATGCGTGTTTGTGGAGAGGGACGTTTGTGATTTAGCGTTAAATATATTCTCAGAAGCCGGTCTCCCTGGCGAAGGCTTTAACGTCTTTCTCCGTAATCCCGTATAAACATGTGGGTAACCCAGCTGCGCGAGATTCGGTAGCGGATCGCGTGGGGTTGGCTACTTACGGGGGTATGTGAGCCGGTCGCTCAGAAAGCAATGACAAACTACTGAGTGTAATCTTGCCAAGACATCAACAGTGGCTGAAAGATGCTGGTGTTGACTGCAAAGTCCTGTGACATATGCCTGGGTCATTGACATTGAGATGAGTGACCTTTGTAGCAAGACTACGAGAAAAACAACTAACCATGAGAAATAATGGTGAGGGTGAGTGGAGACCCCAGGGTGGATGGGGAGAAAGACAGTTTTAGGCTGGGGTGTAATGCTACACAGCAGGGTTAAAAGACAGTGGAAAACTTTGACTGGGCAGTGGAAGCGGAGACCGACTGAGGTTCGGTTTGTGTGAAGTCAGGGGACTTCTGGAGAGTTGATGTTTTAGAGCCGAGCGGATCGGTGGGCTAATACGTGGGAGCTTAGACTGACTGTGGGTCAGTTCTTTGGCAGTGTTGTTCTCCCAGTGGTGAATGCAGGCCTAAAACCCAGTGGGGGTTGGATAGTTAATAGAGGCCTGAACCCAGAGTGGGTTGGATAGTTAGTGGAGACTAGACCCATTGTGTGGGTGTATTGTGTGAGGTCCAGCTGGGGATAGGAGCTGGATTACCTGTCTTGTGAATTTGAGATTCAGCAGGCCGTGAGAAGACAGTGATGTGTGCTGGTTAAGTTGTGAGGAGGATATTTATATTCCATGGATTATATTATTTCTGGATATATAAGGATGTTCCGTTTGTCCGTGTTCTTTCTGTATTAAAGGATTATGTGCGCCAACTCAATCTTGTTTAATGACTGATGGATGTGTATTACTGGGGTGAGTTGCATTGTGAGACAGTTAGATAGCTCAATTGACACACCAGGAGTATCGTTGCCTAGACAACGACCATATCACGAACTTATCATCAAGAACTTCGTGAGATTATCTGAGAGCTCGTCCGATCAAGAAACCCATTGCATTATAGACATTGTTGTCATTCTGTTTATCTGTGAACGCGTCGATTAGAGAGAATACGAAGATAAGAGACATTAGTCGGATGCCCAGTTACAACTACAATTATGGCACAAGGAATAAACACCATTTTCAGTAGACGGTCAATGCCAAAATTGTCCGAGAGGTAATACACAGTTCACGTAAAGTTCACGACAGGTAAATTTGATACCAGGCAGGATTGCTGAAGCTAGCAGACAGTTCATGAAAAGGACAACACCAAAAACAGCGCGCGTTGAGAAGACACGGCACAGATCAACGGATAGTGTGAGGTGCCGGGGTTGGTCACTAGGCACAAACACAGCACAGGTGAATGTCGCGTGGACAGCGAGTTGTTTGCGACAAGAAGAGTTCAGTCCTAGGTGTGTGTGTGTGTGTGTGTGACAGGACAGGATTTAAGACAGTGAGCAATTTCTTTGCGAAGTCCTGTGCGTGGTGGAACATTTTGTGTGTGTGCGAAGGCAAGCGCACTGTGTGGTCGCAAGGCGACGATAAACTCTCTCGGGAAGGGGAGAGTTACATGGATACACAAAATTGACATTCGCTGATTCGACGGACAGGTGACCGAAGGGGGTAGTAACGGTACCCCTACCACAGCCGTGCTGGGGCAGAAGTGGAAAGTGTTTGTGTATGATGGAAAAGTTTCCGGGCATTTTACAGACAGGTTAAGTGTGCTTTCCTCGGAGTTAAAAGAGCAGCCGTGTTGGGGCTGAGAAGGTTGTGTGGAAAGTGTTTACTAAGGATTTTTCCACTCGAGGTGACAAAGAGTACTGAGGTACTGACTTGATGTGTCCGGCAATGTCAAGGCCGATGCGGTGGAAATTTACTAAAATTTTCCAGAGGAGAATTGGATAAGCAAGGTGTTTGTGAACAAAAACCAGACTTTATGTTCTTTATTGTTAATCCCTTTGTGACCATTACTCTATTATGAGCAAACATTTTACAACGATGTGTCATCACCGCAAACATGGTTGTATACAGTTGCCAAAAAGAACTGACTGTACAGAGTTAAAGCGTTGGACATTTGCTATCATTTTTTATGTTGAACTTTGTCTTTAAGCGTGAATCTATCACATAATTGATACAACTACGGACCATTTCCGCTACTAAGGTATAAAGACATTTGGATTATTACTTTGTTGGCACCACGTCCAGGGAAATTAACAACATATCGAAAGAACATTTTGGATAATTACTATTACCGTCAACGTTTTCGACAGTTGGAACTTGTGATCACCACGTGAAATTCAGTGACCACTCGACAAAACAGCAAGTCGTTTGGAATCTAGCGTCGTAGACATTTCGGAACATTTACCAATATACATTCCCAGCATATTGTGAAAAAATTATTAAAAACGAACTTTTGGCGACGGAAAAGGACAACACCATTTGGACATTTTGTTTGCTCCCATCGTCATATTTATTGGTGTCGGCTACTTTTGTTTGTTTCTGTTGCTCTAATCGTCGTAAATATTGTGATTGTGCGTTGCGCAATTATTTGTATGTGGTCCAGTGTTCGTAATAAGTAAGATATTTTTGCATTGTTTCGCGAAGAGCGGGAGACAAGGCAAAGGTAAATTGTCTAGATGCACATTGCATGTTGTTGAGAGGCAGCTGACGAGTCAGTTTGTTTTGTGCTGTTGAGCATTGGGTCGTCTCGACATTATACACGGTGTCCAAGTGTCTATCGTCAGATCTATGTACATTATTCACTTTATATTGGTTCTTTTTACTGTTTTCTCCTTACTGTTACATATGATATTTGATTTCTTTGGATATATGGTATTGGTGTAATTCTTATGTTAAAACAACTTCTATCTAGATGGTATCTGTCAGTTTATATTATGCGCACAGTATGGTCTTTCATGGGCATGTTTATGTCAGTGCTTTTTATTTCTATGTAATCATCTGTCTGCGTTTCACCAGCCTATGCGTCTAGCGTTTTATAGACACCACATATCATATCATTCATTTGTATATGTATTTATATGTATGTTTAACAATATTTCAAGAGACTTTCTACAGCTATTGGATAGATATATCTACGAGGGAGTATAAGAGATACCCCCCCCCTCACTACCTAGTGCTTGTAGAGTGACTGGATGAGGACAGAGTGATATTGTAAGTACTACGAATTTACGTACACAGCAAGTGGTGGTGTACTTAGGAAAATACACAAAGACTAGCAGCAGAGTCTTTACATTTATAGTTGGCTGACAGACAGCAACGTGTCCACAAGTACAAGAAGCCTACTTTAATGGAATATATTGAAGCAGGTGAAAGGTTAGGCCTGAAGGGTAAAGAGTTACAGGAGTTTGCAGAAGCAAAATTGAAAGAAGTTCAGCACTGGGAAAGAGAGGAGAGGTATACTGAACGCGAGGCAAAACGCCTACAGGAAGAAAATTTAGTTGAAGCCCAACGCCTACAGGAAGTAAAGTTAGCTGAAATGGAACAACAAAAACGTCTACAGGAAGTAAAGTTAGCTTAAATGGAAAACAAGCGTCTACAGGAAGAGAGAGAGACACACAAATGGAACTTAAAAAGCTAAAACAAACAAATGCGGTGGAAATCGAGAAAGAGAAGATTAAGATGGAAGCGGAAATTGCACTCAGAAAACTAGAACTATCTTCGAAGGGTCAAAGTGAGGAAAGCAGAAGACCCTCACAGTCATCACAACGATTGAAATTGCCATATTTTACAGACCGGGACCATCTTGAATCTTATCTGGGAAGATTCGAAGCATCAGCGAAATTGTTAGGTATTCCAGAGGGAGAGTATGCGATGCGACTTTGCGAGTTTCTTACGGGTAAGGCCCTAGATACAATGTTTAATTTACCTGTGGAAGAAAGAAACAACTACACTATTTTGCGTCAACGTATGCTTACAAAGTTCCAACTAACTGAGCATGGATATAGAACAAAGTTTAGACAATTAGGGCAAGAGACAAATCAAGATTTCACAGATTTTGTTAATACAGTAAAGAACACATTTAACAAATGGATGGAGCTTGCAGAAGTAGGGAAAGATTTTAATAAATTAGTGGATTTAATGTTAAGAGACAAGGTAGTATCTGCATGCAATACAAACTTAGTAGCTTTCTTTGAGGAACGTAAGCCAAAGGACATAGACACAATGTCACAGTTAGGGCAAAATTACATGACTGCACATCCTAACAGTTCTATTGGTAGACTAATGAGTGAGGAAATAGTCTGTGCAACGTACACTAAACAGGACAAGAATCCAGTTATTAGACCAAGATCGAAAAGTGTGGATTCAACACATAGATGTGAGCAGCAAGAACCTCAAGAGAATGGTTTCCGTGGCAACCATTTTGGCAGAGCAGGACGGTACCCATACACAAGGGGGAATTTCCAGAGACGTCCAAATAGTTATGCCGGATGCTGGAATTGTGGGAGCTGGAGACACAAGGCAGCACAGTGTGATGCACAACCAGCCAGTGGGCCAACAAGTAATAGGAAGAAGGACATTATTTGCTTCAAATGTGGCGGGACAGGGCATGTTAGCCATGAGTGTATGATGGGAAAAACAGAGCACTCTAATGCAGCACGAGTAATTGAGACGCTGAACAATGAGAATTGTAGTGGATGCAAACCTTTGTTTGAAAAAGACGGTCAGCCAGTCTTAATATGTGGTCATACAGTGAAAGCAGGATCAGCAGTGCATGAAGGAGGAAGTCTGAAGATGCACCATGGATTTGTTAATGATAGGCCAGCATTAACAATTAGAGATTCCGGGTGTACGTCTATAGTAGTAAGAAAAAGTTTAGTGAACCCCTCGAAGTACACAAGGGAAAAGATTAGATGCATAACATTTAATGGGACAGTAGAATTCTACCCATTAGCCGTGAAAGCAGTAAAAACACCATATATCATAGGAAGAGTGGTAGCGTGTGTTCTAGACTCACCAGTGGCAGATTTGATCATCGGAAACGTGCCGGGAGTTAAAGATTGTACGGAAGAAGAAGTAATTGATTGGGACCAGAAACATAGTTTAAGTAGTAGTGAGGTAGGTTCCAAAAGAAAACCTAAATTAGAGAGTATAGTTGAAGTAGAAGAGACACTTGCAGTAGACATAGAGAGTGAGAAAAAGGGTAGTACAGCTGAGCAGGTGAAAATTGATCTCAAACATAGTGGGAGTGACTCCCACAGACAAGATAATACGACAGACAAATGTATCCAAGGGTGTGGTATAGTGAGACATAGGCAATCAAAGAAGGGTAGATGGTGCTTTGGAAGGAAGAATAATGTTCTCACTCGCAGGTTTTCAGAAAGCGGAACTGCATGTGGGCAAGTAGGATTACCGTTAACCCATAGAGACCGATATACTAGAACAGCTCAGGATAGGGCATGTGCAGGGCACATAGGAGTAAGGCGGAAGCAGCATAGAGCAGGATGCCAGGTATATTGGCCAGGATTTAATAAAGAGGTCAGACTAAACAGAGACTCCAGTGTAACGGTACAATATGTAGATTGCAAAGTTAAGGCAGTTCAAAAGAGTGTTAACGACATCACTGAACCAGGGTTAGGATTAGCAAACAATGTGTTAAAGATATAGGAAACATGAGGCATGGGTATATGAAGGTTAGACACAGCATCGACAGGAATCATAGGTGGAGGTTTGAGGCAAGAAAAGAACCACCTAATATAGGGTCGGTACACAAATAGCGTGTGTCTTTTTGAGGATGTTAATAGACCTGCAGATACACAGATATGATGTTTCCTATGATGTATTATTATTATGTGATGTATTAGTTCATGCATTGGTATACAAGATAGAAAGTTGGTTGTATTGATGTGTGGGGAATATGGGAGTGTACTATGAGCATTCGAGGTATTATTTAGTGTGGTAGCTAGAATGACATGTAGTCATACTTAGGGCTACCCAGGCAATATGTCTGGGGCTCATAGTTGATAAGGATTAGTCTCCCAACATTTGAAAACAATGTTTACTTTTAAGGGGGATGACATATGCCTGGGTCTTTGACATTGAGATGAGTGACCTTTGTAGCAAGACTACGAGAAAAACAACTAACCATGAGAAATAATGGTGAGGGTGAGTGGAGACCCCAGGGTGGATGGGGAGAAAGACAGTTTTAGGCTGGTGTGTAATGTTGTTGGGAGCCCAGGGAGGGGCTACACAGCAGGGTTAAAAGACAGTGGAAAACTTTGACTGGGCAGTGGAAGCGGAGACCAACTGAGGTTCGGTTCGTGTGAAGTCAGGGGACTTCTGGAGAGTCGATGTTTTAGCGCCGAGCGGATCGGTGGGCTAATACGTGGGAGCTTAGACTAACAGTGGGTCAGTTCTTTGGCAGTGTTGTTCTCCCAGTGGTGAATGCAGGCCTAAAACCCAGTGGGGGTTGGATAGTTAATAGAGGTCTGAACCCAGAGTGGGTTGGATATTTAGTGGAGACTAGACCCATTGTGTGGGTGTATTGTGTGAGGTCCAGCTGGGGATAGGAGCTGGATTACCTGTCTTGTGAATTTGAGATTCAGCAGGCCGTGAGAAGACAGTGATGTGTGCTGGTTAAGTTGTGAGGAGGATATTTATATTCCATGGATTATATTATTTCTGGATATATAAGGATGTTCCGTTTGTCCGTGTTCTTTCTGTATTAAAGGATTATGTGCGCCAACTCAATCTTGTTTAATGACTGATGGATGTGTATTACTGGGGTGAGTTGCATTGTGAGACAGTTAGATAGCTCAATTGACACACCAGGAGTATCGTTACCTAGACAACGACCATATCACGAACTTATCATCAAGAACTTCGTGAGATCCTGTAAAGGATTTTTTTTTATTATTCATAGAAAAGGCGCCATTCCATTTGATGAAGAACAATGCGTGTCACTTACCAGTATCTATGAAAGCCAGAAATCAAGTTACAGAATACCACATGGGGTATGTCCTTCGCGGGACATTGCGATCAACTGCAGGTGGATTTAATAGACAATTGTTACGTTCAACTGTATGCCATTTCTTTCTGAACGAGAAGCCATCGTTTAGGTCCCTCAACCCCGCCGTTGGCGTACCGGAAATTAAAGAGCATTAAGCTAACGGCCAAGCTGACCTCTAGGATACTACGTAGTGCCTGTGAATCATAAAGACTAAATAGAGAAAGCAATGTAGAAAGACACTGTAGCCCACAAACATGTGGTTTCTCAGTAGAATATTAGAATCACATAGACGGCTGAGATATCAGTGTCCGAGTACTGCAAGAGACCACTCACAAAAAGACATTTGATGGCTTACATCGAGACAAGACGGTCATCATCTTTTGGTCACGTTCTGGGACGACATGGTTTGGGGAAAGTTGTGACAACCAGGAAGGTCGATGGTGTTAAAGGTAGAGATCGACAGAGGAAGGAAATGTTGGATCGGTTGAAAGAAAGGCACGGAAGAAGATCCACAGTTTAACTTATTAAGAACACAGAAAACGTAAAGGAACATTTCCCACTTCGTCGGCTGGTATAGCATTTGATGATGATGATAATGATGATGATGATGATGATGATGATGATGAGGAGGAGGAGGAGGAGGAGGAGGAGGAGGATGATGACGATGATGATGATGATGATGATGATGATGATGATGATGATGATGATGATGATGATGATGATGATGATGATGATGATGATGATGATGATGATGATGATGATGATGATGATGATGATGATGATGATGATGATGATGATGATGATGATGATGATGATGATGACGACGATGATATATGCTACCTGTAGCGAATTGGCATATCTAAACCGTGTATCTAATTCTGCACCAAGCAGCTCGCCATACGTTTGTTGGCAACTTCTTGTATTACCAAACAACTTTCAGTCATCTTTCTGTCTTCAAGCTCTGAGAGCTGTTAGTTTCACTCCCTCTGCTCTCGTTGTTTGTAACAACGCTTCTTACGTAATCTTTCACTTTTACTCAATTTTCCCTTTTTTATGAATCTTTAATACATTTACTTACACTGTCCTCCTTGTTTATTTAATGTTTTTGTGCTAGTTATTATCTTTACTCTGTTTCTCCTCTTTGATTGTCTCAATGACCCTGCACTAACCCCATCAGTCACAGCTAGTTATTAACTTCTACTAACCAAGAACTGGCTACTTTAAATAACAACTAATCGCGTCAGAAATGGTTAAAAGTAGAAACAAGACATTAGATCAAAGTGTAACAAAGGCGTAAAATGTAGTAGATCTCTCATATACTAGGTCATAGCTGTATCAGCTGGAGTCAGCAACTGACAGCATCTAGTTCTGATCCCGTCCCAACCGAGAGGCCAAGTGCATCTTGGAAAAAGCTGTGAGTGAACGGAATGCGGCATTTCCATATGAACCTAACATTTGTGTGTGTCTGTAAAGTCGAACCTTATAGTGGCCTGCTACCTGACCTTCCATAACTGACATATTCCTCGAAATTCCCTTGGGTATTGGGTTGGAGTCTGTTGAAACATGAAATATCTATGAAATAAAGTAAGTAAATGACTATTTTACAAGTTTTTGTGCATTATGTCATAAAATGATAATCCCGTGTGTGTGCAGACCAAATGGCACTCGATGTGTGGTGTGGTTATTATTAAACCAGCCGATTTTGCTTCCCTTGAAATCCCTTGGTACACATGTCAGACTGGACAGTTCTGGAAGCCAGGTCAATATAGGACATTCCTCTCGTGGATTCGAAATCAGGACCACCAAGCCGGCAGGTCTGCGTGAAAGCAGCCGTGATATAGCGGCTCCCACGAAAGTTGGTGCACAGTTTTAAATTTCCTTTCTTTGAGATAAGGCTGTAAATTGTTCTTTTCCATGCTTCAGGTTAAACAGCGCTTGTCAGAAACGGACGCTTCTATTATTCTCTTCAAGCTTTATGCCAGACAATACTGTTAGATATGGAGTTTTGCCTGATCCTGTCTGGATCAGTTCCGTTAGTATATCGTCTCAGCCGGGTGACTTCCGCGTCTTCAGACTTTGAATTGCTAATTGTGTTGCCACTAATAGTGGTTGGTTCTTTTGCTTATCATTTCTGACATTATCTGAGTCCGTTGTCGTATCTCCATCAGAAATAAGAGAAGAACAATGTGGATTCGTAGAAGGCAGGGGAACAGTAAATGTCATGAATTTGCTGAGAACATTAATTGAGCGTTCAATAGAAATAAACAAAGACCCACATCTTTGCTTCATTGACTACACAAAAGCTTTAGATAAAGTAAGAGATGTCAGAATAATGAAGATGCATGCAGATCTACAAACTGATGGGAAAGACCTTAAATTTGTAAATAACATATATTGGAAACAACAAGCCGCCATAAAGATTGATAATGAATTAGGTCAATATCACCCTATTAAGAGAGGTGTGCTACAGTTAGCTATGCGTAATGTCTCCCCATGTTTTTCACTATACAATGAAAATATATTTAGAAATTTAGACTAATTGAGAGGAATCGCCATTGCGGGGTTTACCCATAGTATCAATAACATTAGATATGCGGATGATAAAGTTTCAATTGCAGACAATAAACGATATATATTGTAGATGTAATAGATGCTGTTGTTGTAAACAGTGAACAACTAGGCTTAGAATTAAATTGGGGACGCAGAGGTGTTTCCAAGGCACCAGGGCCGGGTTATATACTGGCCAAGACCTATTTACGCGTTCTCGTCGAGCGTCCTGGGCAACAGGTCCCTTCGGGGTCCTGGCTAAAGTCAGTAGGATAGCCGATTCCTCCGAAGTCGGAGAGTGTCTGCCTGTACGGCGAGGAACCACCAGTCTGCACACCAATAGCCAGACATGGGACAACGGATACTCACGCAAACCTCAGGTCCTGGATGACATCACACTGATGTTGGACAACAGGATGCCTTCATCCGACATACAGAACTTCGCGTTGGAGCTCAAGCCAACGAACACAAGCAAGCAATTAAATTATAAGAAGACACAAATTAAGGTCATCACTATCTGGTTGATCCTGCCAGTAGTCATGCGCCAATCCAAGGGACTCTATCGAGGCCCCGAAATTGAACCGAAAACACTCTGAGGGCAAGTTTCAAATTCCAAAGTCGGTCGGTCAGTCCTACCTGGCAAAGCATGAAGCTATCCATCAGGCGACCAGTGGATGTGACATGGTCGTTAGTAGCAAATATACATGGGTTAAGTAGGTAAGGAACCTGCGACTGGTCTAGCAAACCGGTAGGGAATTTACTTGATCCTAAAAGTTCTGCTCAAGATTTATGGAGAAAATTGGAGGAAAGGTGCTAGTCACGGCTCTGGAACTTCAATTAACTCTCCCCACGACGCCTAACGGCATTAGTGGATGAAACAACAACAAACAACAACAACTAAGAAGAAAGAAATACCACAATGTAATATATGCGTAAATGGAAATATTCTTAAACTAGTGAATCGGTACAGTTATCTCGGAACAGCCATAACATCTGAAGGGAGGTTCTTTGAAGAAATTAGAACAAGAATCGCTATGGCGAAGGTAGCCTTTTTGCAAGATGAAAAACATACTGACAAATAAAAAGATGTCGAATGCAGCGAGAAAAAGAGTTTTGAAGTGATACATAGAACCTGTACATTTGTATGGATGTGAAATGTGGACAATGAGCAGACAAGCAGAACAATCTAATGTCAGTGGAAATGTGGTTTCTGAGGAAAATGCAAAGAAAACCATGTACAGACAGAAAAACCAATGACCATGTCCTACGATAAGCAAATGAAAACCGAAAAATTATTAGAGAAATTAGACGTAGACAGTTAACTTTTTTTGGGGACATGTTATGAGAAGACATAAACTAGAGAACTTGGTGACAATTGGCACGAATCAAGGGAAAGAATCAAGGGGAAGGCAGCGAAGTAAATATCTGGATGGCTTTGCCACAAGGCAAGGTCTGAACAAGAACACAGAGCTGATCCACGACTCTGGTGATCGTGTGACATGGCGAAACATGTCTGCCCACGTTTATCGGGATGGCACATGATGATGATGACATCGTCTCAGACCGGTAACTTCCATGTCTTTAGACTTAGTATTGCTCATTGCGCTTTTGCTGATAGTGATTCTGGTTCTGAGGAGCGGCTGGCCGAGTGACCAGAACGCCGGACTCCCATTCGGGAGAACCGGGTTTGATCCCTCGGTAAGTTGTGGTATTTTTTTCTGTCGGGGGCGAAAAAAAGTCGCTTAAAAGTCGACAGGGTCAACTTCATTGCTCCGGGTTTTTATCCCATATGGCTCGATCTCTTTCCGCAGCACGGAAAGCGTCGCACAAAGCACGAACTCCGTAGCTTTTAGCGACGACCCATGGGAGTCTCCGAAACATTTAATTCGTACACCGAAGGACGCGGCCCGGAATCGAACCCACAACCTTCGGAGCACGAGTCAAACGTTAAACGGCTTGACCACTTCGCCACAGAAACTCCCGGGGGCGAAAAGAAAATCCTGACCTGCACAGTTCGCGGCGACTGCACTAGCCAGGCGGCCTTAATTCCTCAGGCTCAAAGACCCCTCTGCCATACACCGTAAGGTACTATGTTGGTAGTAAATGACAGTGACAGATTCTGGTTCTTTCACTTCTCATTGCTGATGTAATCTGGGTCCTTTGTCGATTCTTTGTACATTTCTCCATACTATTTCCTCCATCTTTCTAGTACATCTTTACATTTTGTTAAAGCATGTCATCCCTAACATTTGTTACATGTAATGGTGGTCTGAATTCGCCTGTTAATCTTCTAATGTCTTTGAACACACCTGCATCTTTTCCTTGCAAATGAAGATGCTCTATTCAATGACAAGTATTCGTTACAAACATGTCTCTACGTTTACCCGCTTCATACTTGTTCTATTACTTCTAGTGCACAGGACTGATTTTTACGTGTGGATTAGCTTTCCCTATTACCAGTGTCCCTCGCCATTAGGCGATTTACGTCCCCAAGTCAAGGGTGATAAATCAACATTTTATTTCAACTGACCAAAGTAGGAGTTGAACCTGCTGCCTTGGCATCAGCACACCGGAAATTTAAGAGCGATCACATTTATCGCTGTGGCCGAATGGGCCACGGTGACCCCCTCGTTACAAACTGTGTCTTGTCTTCGCTGATCGTGCTTCTGATTGTTCTCGTGGAGTATGTGTATGTAAGATTATTTATTTCTTATTGTTTTCTGTTGGCCTACGTGTTTTCACTGTTGTGTATTTCAGCTTTGGTGTGGGGTGGGAGATAGAAGTCAGACAATTAACAGATAATTAACTGAGTTAGAAAACTACAAAAGATAGAAGTCAGACAATTAACAGATAACTAACTGAGTTAGAAAACTACAAAAGAACATGGAAAAGGAGGAGGGGTAAAGTTGGAGAGAAGAGATGGGTGGTGGAGCGGGGGGAATGGGGGGGGGGGGGGTAATCAGCAACAGCTCCAAGATATGTACAGGAAAAGAATGCAGGCAGGCAGGCAGGCAGGCAGGCAGACAGACAAACAGACAGAAAGAAGGAAAGAAAGAAAGAAAGAAAGAAAGAAAGAAAGAAAGACAGACAGAAAGAAAGAAAGAAAGAAAGAAAGAAAGAAAGAAAGAAAGAAAGAAAGAAAGAAAGAAAGAAAGAAAGAAAGAAAGAAAGAAAGAAAGAAAGCCCATCACATTACAAATACTCAGGTGCTTACGCTGAAGTAATTTCTTATTGGCGCCTATAAATATAACACAGTCTCAATGACCTAATCATAGCGTATCGTTTACCTCATCGGCTAATGAACGCTACCTCTGACCTCTGTACTTAGCCCCCCTTTCTAACCTCACGCGCAGACAACTGTGACTGGCCGGGAACTGAAGAAAGAGCAAAAACGTGGTCGTACGCATGACTCACTAACACCTTATCAGCGCTCATTGTGCGCGTGCATGCGTGTCGTAAGCACGGACGTGTAGGGGGGCCTTTCTATACGGCTCATGGTGAGTGTAGAGACTCGGCGTGTGCATTACGGATGATTTACTGGTTTCCCAGCTCACCCACTAGGCTATTGAGTCACACTGGCCTTGTCCTACCAGGCCTTACTCACAATCAAGGTTATTCTGACCCAGGTGATTAAAAACGAAATCACTGGTCGGCGTTGATTCTCCCCCCTCCCCCTGTACTGACGCATAACAATCGTCGTTTTGACCCTAATTAGGATTTATATGCCACAAATTACTGTAATTTTATTGAAATGTAAAAATGTCACATTATCCAATAATTAATAAGCGGTCCCTGTGACCCAATTAAAGATCCTTTGAGCGCCTACATGATGCCGGCTGTTTGAGAAATATAATAGAATTGACAAAAATGGAACCGGGAAAGACAGGGTAAGTACGGGCGATGTGCTTAGAAATACATGTGTCTTTCTTTAACTCTGTTTAGCGTTGAGATGACTCCCAGGGACAGGAGTCAGCGATACGAATGTAAAGAGGTGATACTGTTAAAGAGACATTGTAGATTGGCGTCGGGCGAGGTCTCGTCACAGGTCAGAGCGTGTGGAGGCGGATATGTTGTTGTAGACGGCAACGTGCCAAACTGAAGATGTCAAAGATACTTGACTCATCCTGGCCCTAGCAACGCTTCATATGTCGAACAATGGCTGAAACCGAACACTTTTAGCGGCAGTTTCATTCAGTTATTGCCTTCTGTCGTAGCTATTATTTTTATTTTATTTTATTTTTTTTTTTTTTTTTATTTTGGGGGGGGGGGGGGGGGTCGCTCTCTTTAAACTCAAGCGTAGTTCATACACATGCTACTAATTTGAGTGCACTGGACTGATTTTTGCACGTGGATTAGCTTTCCCTATTACTAGTGTCCTTCGCAGGGAGGCAAACCCACTCCAACTTCTGAGGTACTTGTAATTTACGACCCCAAGACAAGGACGAAAAGTCAAAATTTTAGTCCAACTGAGCGGTTTAGGGGTTGAACCCGCAGCCTCGGCATCAGCGCACCGGATGTTTAAGAACCAGCGCTCTTATCCATTCGGCCTTGCTGGGCTCTGTTATTATGTTAATTCGTTATCCTATGCGGTTGTCTCTCTTTAGTGTAATCAACAATATATAATGATGATGTTGTTGTTGCATAACGAGAGAGACTAGGACAAATATCAGCAACGGTATGTTGGGCCTGCATATGAGATAATCAACAGGAATGGGTTGACAACGGCTTGGACAAACGAACCAGGGACAGCACTTGGACACCCGCTCCCCCCCCCCCCCCCAAAAAAAAAAAAAAAAAAAAAAAAAAATACGGACTTGCCGGACAACCAGACCTCCCACCCAACGTCACAGACATTGTCTGCGCACAATATAAGTCAGATTTTACTGGCACATAAATAAATTAATAATCTACGCACCATGAACCACTGCTATTATAACCGATGCCGTACGGGCTGGTTGAAACAAGGTGGAAAGTTTAGTTTTTTTTACAAATTGGACGGACGGACGGACGGTTGCATATCCCTTTACAGGACGGTGCAGTCAACACCAGCATCTTTCAGCTGCTGTTGAGTTACTAGGCAAGATTATGCTCAGTAGTTTGTCAATGCTTTCTGAGCGACCGGCTCACATACCCCCGTATGTTACCAACGCGACGAGAACCGCTACCAATTCTCGCGCAGGTTACGTTCCTCGCGAGAATATACGGGATTATGGAAAAGACGTTAAACTCTAGGCCAGGGAGACCGACCAGTATATAATAGCAGGCTGGAACAGACGAAGTTAAAGGAAGCAACTGGAGTGATTAATGTAATAACTGGAACAGGGTGGGTTTATGTAACAATTTGTATAGAGTGTGCTAATATGATAACTGGAACAGAATGGGTTAATGTAACAATATGTGTAGAGTGGGCTAATATAATAACTGGAACATGGTGAGTTAATGTTACCATTTGCATAGAGTGGGCTAATTTAATAACTGGGGCCGAGTTGGTTAATGAAACAATCTGTATTGAGTGGGCTACTATAATAACTGGAACATAACGGGTTAAAGTAACAATCTGTGTAGAGTGGGCTAATATAATAACTGGAACAGGGTGGGTTTATGTGAAAATATGTATAGAGTGGGCTAATATAATAACTGGAACAGACTGGGTTAATGTAACAATCTGTATAGAGTGGGCTAATATAACAACTGGAACAGACTGGGTTAATGTAACAATCTGCGTAGAGTAGGCTAATATAATAACTGGAACAGGATGGGTTAATGTAACAATTTGTATAGAGTGGTGCTATTAATGTTACAATTTGTATAGAGAGACTTAAATAATAACTGGAACAGAATGAGTTAATGTAACACTCTGTATAGACTGGGATAATATTAAACTGGAACATGGTGGGTTAATGTAACAATCTCTATAGAGTGGGCTAATATAATAACTGGAACATGGTGGGTTAATGTAACAATCTGTATAGAGTGGGCTAATATGATAACTGGAACAGAGTGGGTTAATGTAACAATCTGTATACGATGGACTAATATAATACCTGGAACAGGGTGGGTTAGTGTAACAATCTGTATAGAGACTTAAATAATAACTGGAACAGAGTGAGTTAATGTAGCACTCTGTATAGACTGAGATAATATAAAAACTGGAACAGGGTGGGTTAATTTAACAATCTCTATAGAGTGGGCTAGAATACCAACTGAAACAGAGTAGGTTGATATAACATTCTGTATAGAGTGGGCTAATATAATAACTGAAACAGGGTGGGTTATAGTAACAATCTGTATAGAGTGGGCTAATATAATAACTGGAACAGGGTGGTTTAATGTAAAAATATGTATAGAATTACTAATATAACAACTGGAACAGAGTGGATTAATGTAACAACGTGTCTAGAGTAGGCTAGTATAGTAGCTGGAATAAATTGGGTTACTATTATAATTTATATATAGTGAGCTAATATAATAACTGAAACAGCGTGACGTAATGTAACAGTCGAAGGTGGCAGACGGAGTTATGAAAATATATATTTGGGGAGTAATATATAAGTGTATCCTGAGTAAATTTTCCTAATGTTCCTGGTGTGTTTTATTTTTTTTTTGCTTATCCTTTACAGGACATCGCTGTCAGCATCAGCATCTTTCAGCTGATTGTTGATTTCTTGGCAAGATTACGCTCAGTAGTTTGCCATTGCTTTCTGAGCCACCGGCTCACATACCCCGTAAGATACGGACGCGGAGAGAATCGTTACCGATTCTCGCGCACGTCATGTTACTCACGAGAGTATATGGGATTACGGAGAAAGTCGTGTAACCCTTAGAGACCAGGCAGGCCAGTAATGTTCCTGGTAGATTATAACTAACTATATGTATATATATATATACTGTCACGACATATAATTACGAACAAATAGATATGAAACGGTGTCTAATTCAGTTTTTTTGTTTAAAATATACAGATGATAGTCTAATTTAGAATGAAATAGATATATGGGAAGCAACACCTAACTAACAATAAAGTACATGTCTTGGAATCAATACCTATAGAATACAATAGATATTTAGAAAATGTTATACTATGCTATAATCTAGAACGGGCCTGAGTGACCAATTTGTGCCCTTTGAAAATAAAGTCTGTTCGTTCGTGTGTGTTATATTATTGAGAATGCAATGGGAATCTATTAAATGACATTTGATGAAAAATAAGACAGATAACTTGGAAACATTTTCTGATGAATAATACAACAAATATCTAAGAAATTGTATTTTCTCACTTGATGACAATCAGGTTTGTGCATTTTTTACTTGATGACAATCAGGTGTGTATTTTTCTTAATTGATAAAAGTTAGGTGTGTGATTTTCTTACTAGATGATAATTAGTTTTGTTTTGGGAGTAGATATAATTGCGATTAAGAAAGTAATTTTATAAGTGTTTGAAAGATGGTTCATAAAAACGAAAACGGTGCACAAATGACCCCAAAGAAGGGCACTTGTTTCTCTAGAGAGTCATTGTGGTCATCTGGAGACTGCCAGATCGAATTCATATATGCCTGTACATTTGAATTGCGTTCATGTATATTGTGAGCTCTGGAATCTATTTGTTTCCCAGTTGGTTAATGAGTGTCGATCAATACCTATTAATTTATATTTCAGCTTTCTACGACACAATCTTCTTCAACAATCTTCTTCAATATCGATACTGGAGAAATTAGTTGACACCACTCACTATATCGATCTGTGATTATGAGACTATTTTTAGCATTAAGTCAATCAAGGTCGTGAGTAATGTCGCCCTCGATGATGCTTCAGTCCTCGTGTTTGAGATGGCAGGTGAGAGACCTGGTGTCGCCGCTCTGTCATTTCACCAGGCCCATTTAATTTTCCCTTTGACCTCATTTCAGTTGTGTATTCCGGCATGTTCTTGGCAGCCAAATACGTTCTAGTAGACATTATCATAGGTTTAGTAACATTATCTTGACAGTAACTACGACAGTGTGTTAAACAGATTGAGGGAGAGGAGGCAGATGTGTGAGAGAAAAAGAGAGATAGTGGAGAGAAATAGAGAGAAAAAAGAGAAGTAGAGATGGGGCAAAGAGAGAGGAAGAAAGAGAGGAAGGGAGAGGGGGTAGAGTAAACGAGAGAACATGGGAGAAAGAGGAAGGAGTCGAGATGCGGAGAATAGGAAAACAAAACTTCCGTCCATGATGTATTTCATCACTGCTCAGAGATTAGTGAATAATTCTCCTAGTCCGTGGTTTTCCACGAACTCTTCGCAACCCCCTTTGTTTTAAAGAAATCACAGCAAATTTTTGGTATTTCTATTTCATTGCATGCCTATAGTACTTTAAAGTGGCATTTAAAATTCCCCCTAAAAATGATTTATCCTTAGACATTTGTTGGTGCATATCACTGAATTATATTCAAGATTAATTTCTTGTATATGGCTGTACATGTTGATATTGTTATTCTAGAACGCAATACTTCCCACTACCTTACTTACTTCTCTGCATCTTTAGCTAGTGTTAGGACCGACACTTTCACCATGGGGAATGTTTGCCTCTATATGGTTAGAGAACAGCATTGTTTCACCCGTGTCTAGAAGCTTTTTGTCTGTTCCCTTTCATCATGTTTATCATAAACCCAAAATGTTCATCTCAAAATATTTACTATCTTCTACAACCATTCTTCCTGAATATATCATACATAGTTCTTGCGTTCCAGGTGCTAATTAGATTCTCCTAGGTAAAGGGAAATAAGTCTGTGATCTAGACTCTTTTTTTTTTCTCCGCATCGCTTCATATTCCTTATAGAACATCTTCCTTTACTCTTGCTTGCTTGGTTGTTATATTTTCCCTATCTATAGGCTTCTTCATGGTTGGTTGGATTTTGCAACTAAAGTTGTCCACGAGATGAGGGTAATAAATCCCACGACAACCCTTCCTCAATCGAATCTTACGACATGCATGCTAGGTTACAGTTTTACCATTCTTAATTTCCTTTTAGAGCCCCGGTAACAAACTCGCAACCCTAGGCCCTTTTCGTCTGATAGCCCATGCCGTGTACAATAGGTAATATCTGCCCACAGCCCTAAATGTCTCGTGGCTGCCAATCATGTCTGATATTGATGTTTCTCCATGCCATGATGTCGGACTATCCAGCATCTTTCTCTTGTTCTCCCCCTGCTTTTTCTCCTCCAATTTTCCCGTTGTGACGATACTCCAGGTTTATCTTTCTCATGACATGCCCAAAGAATATGGACTGTTTTCTTCTGATGCGAGTAACCAGTGACTTACAAGATTTCTTCATTGTTCTTTCTATCAGTCCCCGGTGTTCTCACGATTCTTCTATAAAAGCACACCCCTGCAGCTTTCTATAATTCCCCAATTGTCTGCTAATTGTCCATGTCTCGCTTTCATACATCAGAAATGGCTAGATATTGCTCTTATGAGCTCGTTTCCCACACCTCGATTAACAAAGATAAATTGTGAGAATACTCTTCATTTTATGAAATGCTACCTTCAGCTTGGGTTATTCTACATTTAGCTGCCATTTGCTGTTATTAAAGTACTCACATAATTAAATACATTTTCTTCTTTCAGATTGGTTCCATGCACTTTGATGTTGCACTTGGGTATATAATTGTTCATTGTAATAACCATTACTTCTGTTTTTATGTTATCCAGACTATGTCCTTTGTTTTGCCTTTCTGTTGCAATTACAGCTCTCATTTTTTTTAACTGTGTTTTATTTTCAGCGACTACAACCGTGTCATCAACATAACGTATGATGTGTACATTATGTCCACCAACTGGTATTCTTGGCATGTCTTGCATGGATCTCATCATTATTCCCTTGTACAAACTGAATAGACCGGGTGTTAGTATACAACCATGTCTAACACTTTGCTTAATGTGTTGAAAAGTTCCCAATTGGTTGTCAATTTCTATGGCTGCTCTTTGTTGCTAAAACACGTTCTTTATTATTCTCACATCTTTGCCATTAATTTTTGGAATTCCCATCATCCTAATAATTTCTTCGCGTTTAACCTTATCAAATCTTCACCTCTATTCCGAATTATTTCTAGCTTTTAATGTGGAGTTAAGGACGTGTGACTCGCTTTAAGTTGAAACCCTGGCTTAGCAAGCCTATTTTCAAAATGATAACATTCGGTTTGGAGTATTGCCAGACCTGTCAAAAATGTGACATGGAGACACGAAGCGTGCAAAATCTGTAAGCAAAATGGCGCCAATCGACTCAGCTCGATAAGATGTTACCGCCAAGAAATCATCCGAACATTTAAAGAAATATGAAACTTTAGAACAGCGCAACATTTACAAGCCGCAATGGAGTAAGATAGGCTCAAATCTGTGTTAGCATGCGCCGTGTGTGTTTGTGTGTGTGTGTGTGTGTGTACGTGTGCGTGTGTGTGTGTGAGAGAGAGAGTGTGTGTTAGTGTGTGTGTGTGTGTTAGTGTGTGTGTGTGTGCGCGCGCGCGCGTGCGTGTATGACAAATTTACAAATGAACAAATCTTCAATAGTTCTGGCAGTCTAGGCAAACATCTTCACAACATCCATAGACAGACTACAAGAACATACAGGAGGAAACCAGACCTCGTGCTACATGCGCAGGGGCTTGCGTACTTGCCTGCAGCCCCCGTGGACATGTGTTCGACTCCCTATCGCGTATTTCGAAGGAAGAGAAATTTTTTTCATTAACCTGGGTACTCAGTCGTTCAGCCTTAAATGGGTGTCAGGAAATTTCAAGAACAGTAAAATCGACTGGCATGATAATCACCACATCGGTTGCGTGGACGTGTTAGGTGTGCTTCTAACCACCTAGCGACGGTTGTTATTAGCATACGGAGACTTCAATAAGCCACGTTAGTGAGTGTCTAGCAACTTGCCAGTAGAACGTGTAATTGAGCACAAACTACTGGCTCTCGTCATTGAACGAAATATAGCCTTTAATTCCCACGTTCAAGCCCTGGTTAAACAAACAGCGAGAAATGTCTAACAAATTGCTATAATTATAAATTTCTTTAGTGAAGACATAAGAAAGATATTCTATACTTATTTCATACAGACACATATTGACTATTGCTCCACAAATTGGGAAGGTTGTTCCAATTCAATCATAAAGCGCGTTTATTCACTCCAGAAAAGGGCTGTAAGTTTAATTTATAGTGCAAAGGTTACCGACAATTATAGTTTATATAAACGTTTTCATACTACGACTCCGCAAAAGTCTACTTTTAAATAAGGCCAAACTAATTCACAAAATTATATATCAAAGTGCTTCAGGCTGCCTACTGGCCATGGTTTAAATATAACAAGACATAGCAAGCGACTAAACATATTACATGTCCCTAAGCCTAGGATTGACTTATACAAAACAAGCTCAGCTGTGGAACAATCTTCTACAACCAATCAAAGATGCAACCAATCCGTATACATACAATAGTGTGGTTTCAGTGAGTCATATGTTATTGACTATTGCCATTTTTCATGCGTCTATAATTCATATATTGTTGTCGCTGTTGTCTAAGATTAGCTTCATGAATAATGTATGAATTAAATAATGTATAAGAACAGAGAGATAAGAAGGGCAAATTGTCACACGGGCCTGCTTGTCCAATTCTTAAATCTCTGAAAATAAAGATCGTTCGTTTGTACTTTCTGTGCTCATGTGTTCCATTACTTTTTGATGAGGAGATTTTTTTTTTTTTATGACTCAGCGTAAAAATGTTTACCAAGTGATTTCATGGGAAGTAAACGGGGATGTCATAATGTTGATCTCATCAGCTATCCAGTGCCGATTGGCCTATAAAAATATGGAGCTAACACCTTACATATGATGTGGCGTGTATAACTTTACCTGTTCTTTTACCATATATTCAATACGTGTATTGTCATAGAAAAGGGACCTAAGCTTTATATTTTACTCTTACACCCAGATAGCCGAGGTAGTGCACTGGTAGTCATGTGCTGGAATCACCATCGCGGCAAGAAAATGTTTTTCATCGACCTGGGCTTAAAATCCACCCAGCCTAAAATTGTGCTAGGAAATGTTCCGGGAAGTATTGGCGGCCGCCGTGATATTGGTCACAGCCCCCACGTAGTACCGACTGATCAACACATGGACTATCACCATACTTTCTACACACCTCATTGCACAGGGGTCCTGTAATTTCCTTTGTGATCTTATACCCGATTCGCCATATGACATGAAAAGGCGTCGTTTATTTAATGAAAACAAAAACAAATCCTGTTGCAGGGGCCTATTGTCAGTATGGGAAATGTTAGGACCATCATATGTGTAGGCCTGAGTGTATGGCGGAATACACTGTCAGTCTTTCATGCAGTAGCTAATGTCGAGATCGTCCGACTTTCCCCAAGCAATTATCAGCATAACGTCCTAACCATTCCACAAAGAGGATCCGCTCTTTACTTTCTACACCTGAGTTCATGCCCAGGGGAGTGTGAGCACTTCTGGACGTATCATGAATAGCACAGAGATATATGTTAACGATGAACCATCGACTGAGTGTGCATACAGGCACATAGACGTGTGCATAGAGGTAGGTAGAAGTCAAACGAGGTGCAGCCAAACAGGGCCGATATGCAAGGTACCAAAGAAGAAGACAAAGGCAACAGAATCGACTTTATTGCACCGGATTTTACCCCATATTGCTCGCTCGCTTTCCAATGGGTGCCCTGGCGAAAGCGTCACACAAAAGCACGAACTCCGTAGCTCAAACGACGATTCCCAGGATTCTCGGGGGGAAAAAATTGCACTCGTGAACAGAATGTCGTAGCCCGAAAGAGAATCCACAACCTTCGGTGCGCGAGGCAGGCGGCGCCACGGAGACTTCCTAGAGTCAACCAACACAGACCTGGCGTCGTCAACCTCTAGGCTACACGCTGCAGGAGATACTGACGTGGAGATCAGAGCATTTGTGGACTGAAGGGTCCAATGTGCCGTGAGGACAATCTGAGGACTAACAGATAGATGCTTCGTTTCAGCCGGGCATTCCATGCACCACTTTTGCTCTTGCATCTTGTTACATTAACGTCTCCAAATCACACATGACCTTTCCAGCGCAGTATGGACACGCACTGTTTAAACCAGACTTAATGATTCCAGGCTTGAGTATAATCATGAACACCTCATTTCCCCCATCTCCCACTTATCTAATTTCAGAAATCAATAAAGCTACTGCACATCATTCAATGATGAACAGTAGGGGTTGTTTGATTGCCGGGTAGTTGTCTGAAACAATTTCAGTCAAGAAAAGATAACATTATGAGACGCAGTCATTGTTTTGTTATTCCGACAAGGTGGATTGGATGTCATCCAAAACTGCTTTTTGTCTGCTATCTGCGCAGGTATCGCAACATGAGCGACGCGAGCAATTATTGGGTGGTATTGGTTTAAGTTCATTGTCATTATGTGGTGTGCTGGACAGAGTAGGCGATGGTGTTACTCCATAATCATGTTTTCTGTGTTAGTTTGTCGCTGTGAGGTGCTACAAAGCGGGTGGTTATAATCAACGTATAATTGTTGTTGTTAGTCCAAATATACAGCATCCACTTATAGGGGAAGGGGTGTGTGTGTGTGTGGGGGGGGGGGGGGAAAGAAAAAAGGGTGGAGTGTGTAGAGAGAGTGAATAAGAGAGAGGGAGAGAGAGAGTGAGTGAGTGAGAGAGAGAGAGAGAGAGAGAGAGAGGGAGAGAGTGTGAGACAGAGCGTGAGAGAAAGAGAGCATGAGAAAGAGCGCTTGAGAGTGAGATAGTGAGTGAGAGAGAGGGAGAAAGAGTGAGAGATAGAGCTGAGAGAGAGCGTGAGAGAGAGAGAGAGAGTGGGAGAGAGCGTGAGAGAGAGCGAGAGAAGGTGAGTGAGAGAAAGTGAGAGAGACAGAGGGAGAGAGAGTGAGTGAGAGAGATAGCGTGAGAGAGAGAGGGAGAGAGAGTGAAAGAGAGAGAGTGAGAGAGATCGTGAGAGAGAACGTGAGAGAGAGAGCGTGAGAGAGAGCATGAGAAAGAGAGCATGAGAGAGTGTGAGAGAGAGAGCGTGAGAGAGAGAGGGGAGAGAGAGGGAGTGAGTGAGAGAGAGGGAGAGAGAGGGAGTGAGTGAGAGAGAGGGAGTGAGTGAGAGAGAGAGAGAGCGTGAGAGAGAGAGATCGGGAGAGAGAGCATGAGACAGAGAGCATGAGAGAGTGTGAGAGAGAGAGAGAGCGTGAGAGAGAGGGGGGAGAGAGAGGGAGTGAGTGGGAGAGAGAGAGGGAGCGAGAGAGAGAGGGAGTGAGTGAGAGAGAGCGAGGGTGTGAGAGAGAGATCGTGAGAGAGAGAGAGCGTGAGAGAGAGCGTGAGAAAGTGAGTGAGAGAGAGTGAGAGAGACAGCGGGAGAGAGAGTGAGTGGGAGAGATAGCGTGAGAGAGAGAGAGTGAAAGAGAGAGCGTGAGATAGAGAGATCGTGAGAGAGAGAGCGTGAGAGAGAGCATGAGAAAGAGAGCATGAGAGAGTGTGAGAGAGAGCGTGAGAGAGAGAGAGAGGGGAGAGAGAGGGAGTGAGTGAGAGAGAGGGAGAGAGAGGGAGTGAATGAGAGAGAGGGAGTGAGTGAGAGAGAGGAGGTGAGTGAGAGAGAGAGCGTGAGAGGGAGAGAGCGTGAGAGAGAGCGAGAGAGAGAGTGAATGAGAGAGAGTGAATGAGAAAGAGCGCTTGAGAGTGAGATAGTGAGTGAGAGAGAGGGAGAAAGAGTGAGAGATAGAGCTGAGAGAGAGCGTGAGAGAGAGAGAGAGTGGGAGAGAGCGTGAGAGAGAGCGAGAGAAGGTGAGTGAGAGAAAGTGAGAGAGACAGAGGGAGAGAGAGTGAGTGAGAGAGATAGCGTGAGAGAGAGAGGGAGAGAGAGTGAAAGAGAGAGAGTGAGAGAGATCGTGAGAGAGAACGTGAGAGAGAGAGCGTGAGAGAGAGCATGAGAAAGAGAGCATGAGAGAGTGTGAGAGAGAGAGCGTGAGAGAGAGAGGGGAGAGAGAGGGAGTGAGTGAGAGAGAGGGAGAGAGAGGGAGTGAGTGAGAGAGAGGGAGTGAGTGAGAGAGAGAGAGAGAGCGTGAGAGAGAGAGATCGGGAGAGAGAGCATGAGACAGAGAGCATGAGAGTGTGAGAGAGAGAGAGCGTGAGAGAGAGGGGGGAGAGAGAGGGAGTGAGTGGGAGAGAGAGAGGGAGTGAGAGAGAGAGGGAGTGAGTGAGAGAGAGCGAGGGTGTGAGAGAGAGATCGTGAGAGAGAGAGAGCGTGAGAGAGAGCGTGAGAAAGTGAGTGAGAGAGAGTGAGAGAGACAGCGGGAGAGAGAGTGAGTGGGAGAGATAGCGTGAGAGAGAGAGAGTGAAAGAGAGAGCGTGAGATAGAGAGATCGTGAGAGAGAGAGCGTGAGAGAGAGCATGAGAAAGAGAGCATGAGAGAGTGTGAGAGAGAGCGTGAGAGAGAGAGAGAGGGGAGAGAGAGGGAGTGAGTGAGAGAGAGGGAGAGAGAGGGAGTGAATGAGAGAGAGGGAGTGAGTGAGAGAGAGGAGGTGAGTGAGAGAGAGAGCGTGAGAGGGAGAGAGCGTGAGAGAGAGCGAGAGAGAGAGTGAATGAGAGAGAGTGAATGAGAGAGAGCGTGAGAGAGAGCGTGAGAGAGAGAGCGGGAGAGTGAGTGAGAGAGAGTGAGTGAGAGTGAGTGAGAGAGAGTTAATAGGAGAAAGAGCGTTAGAGAGAGAGAGCGTAAGAGAGAGTGTGAGAGAGAGCGTGAGAGAGCGAGCGTGAGAGAGAGCGTGAGAAAGAGAGCGTGAGAGAAAGAGAGCGTGAGAGAGAGCGGGAGAGTGAGTGAGAGAGAGTGAGAGAGAGAAAGAGAGAGCGTAAGAGAGAGTGTGAGAGATAGCGTGAGAGAGCGAGCGTGAGAGAGAGCGTGAGAAAGAGAGCGTGAGAGAAAGAGAGCGTGAGAGAGAGCGGGAGAGTGAGTGAGAGAGTGAGTGAGAGAGAGTGAGAGAGAGAAAGAGCGTGAGAGAGAGAGCGCGTAAGAGAGAGCATCAGAGAGAGCGTCAGAGAGCGAGCGTGAGAGCGAGAGAGAGTGAGTGAGAGAAAGAGTGAGTGAGAGAGAGAGTGAGAGAGCCAGAGGGGGAGAGAGAGTGAGTGAGAGAGCGTGAGAGAGAGAAGGAGAGAGATTGAAAGAGAGAGTGTGAGAGAGAGCGTGAGAGAGAGAGCGTGAGAGAATGAGAGCGTAAGAGAGAGCGAGAGAGTGAGTTAGAGAGAGTGAGTGAGAGAGAGAGTGTGAGAGAAAGAGCGAGAGAGAGAGCGTAAGAGAGAGCGTGAGAGAGATCGTGAGCGAGCGAGCGTGAGAGAGAGAGCGAGAGAGAGTGAGTGAGAGAGAGTGAGTGAGAGAGAGTGAGAGAGATAGAGGGGGAGAGAGAATGAGTGAGAGAGATAGCGTGAGAGAAAGAGGGAGAGAGATTGAATGAGAGAGCGTGAGAGAGAGTGCGTGAGAGAGAGAGCATGAGAAAGAGAGCATGAGAGAGTATGAGAGAGAGAGAGAGAGCGTGAGAGAGAATGTGAGAGAGAGAGTGCGTGAGAGAGAGCATGAGAAAGAGAGCATGAGAGAGCGTGAGAGAGAGAGTGCGTGAGAGACAGTGCGTGAGAGAGAGCTTGAGAGAGAGTGAGAGATAGGGGGAGAGAGAGCGTGAGAAAGAGCGTGAGAGAGAGGGACCTCTCTCGCTGGTCAGCGTGGGTTCCGGAGCGTGAGAGAGAGCTTAAGAGAGAGAGAGAGAGCGTTAGTTAGTTAGTTAGTTAGTTAGTTAGTTAGTTAGCTAGTTAGTTAGTTAGTTAGTTAGCTAGCTAGTTAGTTAGTTAGCTAGTTAGTTAATCAGTTAGTTAGTTAGTTAATCAGTTAGTTAGTTAGTTAGTTAGTTAGTTAGTTAGTTAGTTAGTTAGTTAGTTAGTTAGTTAGATAGTTAGTTAGTTAGTTAGATAGTTAGTTAGATAGTTAGTTAGTTAGTTAGTTAGCTAATCAGTTAGTTAGTTAGCTAATTAGTTAGTTAGTAAGTTGTCAGATCATCCACACTGTACAATAATCCCTTCAGTTCTTAAGTTTCCGGATCCCTTCCTCGGTATCTTGCTCACTCCAGGAGTGTTGTGGTCAATATCTCGCTCACTCCAGAGGTGTTGTGGTCAATATCTCGCTCACTCCATATGTGTTGTGGTCAATATCTCTCTCACTCCAGACGTGTTGTGGTCAATATCTCGCTCACTCCAGACGTGTTGTGGTCAATATCTCGCTCACTCCAGACGTGTTGTGGTCAATATCTCGCTCACTCCAGACGTGTTGTGGTCAATATCTCGCTCACTCCAGACGTGTTGTGGTTAATATCTCGCTCTCTCCAGACGTGTTGTGGTCAATATCACGCCAGCAGCCTTCGGCGTCAACATCCCAAAACATTTCCTGGTACCAATGTTAAGCTGGGTCGCCCGATAGCCTACGCTAATTATTTTGTAATTCACTATTGTGGGATTGGATCCCGTGGCTACTGGACATGCAGGCGAATATCTAGCTACTACGCTACCGCGGCTGCCTCAAATTGTTGTATTCAACAATAAAATAGAAAAGAAAGAGGGGCGCGTGCCTGCAAACATCGTTTGCCTTATTCATCGAATCTTATTCATCAAATGAACAGTCGTGACGTGCATCAAAAGCGGTTGCATGATAACATAGTAATGCCCATCTAGCGTGCCCCTCAACCAGTGGCAGCAAAGGTAGTGCCGGAATGGGACGCAGATGAGAGAGTTTGAATAGCAATGGAGATCACATGATAGAGCATCTCAGGGGATGCAGGGTCGCAAATAGGTCAGGGACATCATTAGATTTGGCAGCCATGAATTATCCCCCTTGTTATCTCTCTTGTTTGACAGCTTGATTCCCATCATGCCTCGCTGGTCAGCGTGGGTTCCGGAAGCGAGTTGCAGTACATTGGACAAGTTCGGCGATGTTCAATGGAAAATGCAGCTATTAGAAGGACAATCAGGCGATGGGGAAGAGGAGAACAAGGACAAGCGGCAAAGAGTAGCAGAGAATTAAATTAGTAAAATCTAATAATAATATGATGTTACACAATAACCATTATTTAAAAAATTAACTCTCTTGTTTAATTTTTCTGTCCCGGGAAAGTTTTATTTCGACTCATTTCATACCAGGTGATATTTATATTTAAATAATCACATTTTGTGTCAGAAGGAGTAATAACTGTTTCCAGAGGGACTCCGTGGCGAAGCGGTTAAACAGTCTGCCTCACGGTCCGAAGGTTGTGGGTTCGATTTCGGACTCAATTCGGTTCAAGAGTGCAATTTTCTCGGAGACTGAAGAGAAAGTGGCCGGGGATAGTGGGTGTCGCTGGAGCTACAGAGTTCGTGTTCTGTGCCACGCTGTCAGCAGACTGCTCTGAGGAGAGAGGCCCATCCATATAGGATAAAACCCGGTGCAATGGAGTAGATCATATTGCCTGTCAGTCCCTTGCTTTAATAACTGTCAGTTTAACTGAGTTCTTTCTGGGTATACCTATTTGTTGTCAGTGTCGTCCACTGAATCATTATACTTTTCTGTAACACTTATAATCAAAGGCAAATACATACTTTTCGCTCTTCTATAACACTTACAATCAAACGCGCATAAGCATTTTTCGCTCCACTGTAATACTTTTAATCTAAAACGCATACGTACAATTTGACTGATTTGGTCAAAGTCCATGTTTCACACTAGTGAGCTGTCACGGAAAATACGCATGCTCGCGCTACTCTGACTTACGTTGCTCCATCTGATGCAGCGAAATATGTCTGTCAGGCAATAAATAGTGCAACATTTTGTTTGCAGCTTCTGTGTTTAAAATAAATATAATTTTTTTTATCGATATATGTTAATTCTCGTATGTTAGTTCTATTTTAATTGCAATACAAGTAAACAGGTTATACGAAAGCAGCGTGGATGAGAGGTTTAACACGCTTAAACTTTCTCTTCCGACCTCGGCGTGGTTGGGTCCAACACAACGATGTTGTCCTTGACTTGAGGACGTCAGTTGCAAGTATCTCAGAAGTCGGAGGGACACTTGTAATAGGGAAAGCTAATCTTTACGAAAACAGAACAAATAAAAAGAAAAACATTTTGGTGCACTCACTAGTAGTAGCAAGAATTAGTAGAAGCTCGTGTGTGGACTACGGTCGAGTTCAAGGCGAGCAAGAAGCAAGGACAGATAATATGTTTGCCCTTTGTCTTGAAAACTGTTTTTTTTTTTAATTCACGGATTGCAAATACGATATCTCATTCCATTTGTTTCTTTTAATTTAGTGGATCTTGTTTATGAATTTGTATATCACAAAGTATGCGTATGCCCTTATCTTCTCTCGCGGTCATCTTTTATTTCTGCGAGATTAACTCTTCTTTGATGTATAGCCGGAAAAGGACCACATAAGGACAGCATATGCTTAGACTGTCTGCTTCATCACCCTGCGCTTGTGAACTAGGAACATGTTCTTTGTACAGCGAGCAAAGAAAGATATACCAGCCTATTTAACACTCAACTCTCAAGTTGTATGGAACTTTCAAGTGAACTAGAAAATAGCAGTAGAGTTCATCGATAGAGGCAACAATCACAAGAATTAGAAGAGAAAGCTAAATAAGAAGGTCAGTTCCAATTCGGGGATTGTGATGTATTGGGTACGTACGAGTAGCGTTGCATTTGGGCGTTGTCTTTATTCTTTGAGTTGCGCTTACCACAACTTTCATTAATGCATTTACTTTTAGTGGTTGAGAAAGGGCAGCGCTCTATAGCATAGCAAAGGCAATTCAGGGACTGAATATCTACTGGAATAAGTGGACAGTTATGTACATGAACAGAGCTGGGCACTGAGTTGTCCTTATTGCTGGAAATCTCTGTCAAAGGCGGGAGTGAGACACTATTCTACATGAATGTTAAATCAAGGAAAAGCCACCACGTTATTTCTTCAGAGGTGTTTCTGTGAGCAGATCACAAATATAGAATGGAAGAGTAACATGTTCAGAAGTTACACAAAAATCTTTGGATTGAATTGCATGGCCTGACGTGCCATATTGGTGTTTTCCCTTCTTATCTTCATCTGCAACATTATCTCCAACAACGAAATTGGTTGTGACTGGTTTCTCTTAATATTTTCTTTCATTGATCAAATGTATACAGCATAAACGGGCCAATGATTAACAATAACACAACTAGCCTACTTTATTTGCTTTCACTGTTCAGTTAAATACAACATAAGTGTCAATAATAGTAATAATAATAACAGACTTCTTCAGTCATACTTGACGATGGGTTCATACGTCCTATGAACATAGCCCCCCCCCCCCCCACCCCCTTCCCCAGTCACATAGCCTGGCATTCCATTGGGTGTGTTCCTTTCTCCTCTGCTTGTTGAAGTTGTCTCATTTCACGGAGTTCAAGATAATTCCTCACAGTCATCTCTACGTGTAACTGTCAAAAGATTTTACCTCCCAGGTTATTGTGTCTATGACCTACATTTTCATGTCTCATTTGCACTAAACGATGACATTTATTTGTTCTATTCATTTGCCAACTGCCCTTGGAGAATAGATTTTGGAATATGTCCTTCTAGATTACAGTACCCATGAGAGGTCACTTGAGTGAAAACGAGGCATTCACAACAGTTTTAATTTCAGCTGGATAAATACACCCCATAATGGTAATTAATAGGGTTGTGGATGGTCAGTTCAAAGCATTCTAGGCTGTCTAAGCAGTTTGTGCATGATCGTGTGACAAATGTATTGGACACTTCAATATTGGTTGTTCTGTCCTTCCACGAGAAGCCGAGGGTAACAGGCAGACAACGTTAGTGGAAAGTGTTATCTGTATTCTCTTGCTGGGCATATCTGGTCCAGGTCCCACTGTGTCATACAAGAGAGTGACAATGCACGGTGTATACAGCACAGTCTTAGTTTTCAATCAATAATATCCTTTACATTGGTGATGCATCAACTCCATTCTTCTTCTAATATCTTCTTCTGCTGCGTTCATCCGGAGTTGTTTTTTTTTTTCCGGACGTGATTGCGTTGTGCCTGTTTACAGCAGAGCTGCGTTCTTGCGCCGTTAGGCCGACACATCCGACTTCTGTGGGCATTTGTTGACCGGGTTTACCTTCCCGGTTCTTCTAATATTATAGTTCACGAATACCTATTGTTTATACTCGTGGAGATTCCCTATGGTCATCTTGGTTATATTTTTATAGGTTTCCCAGTTAAAATATTATTTATAAGTGTGCCGGTCTCCCAGTCGCCGAATAACTTCATAATTTGCTTTTCTATCGGCTGACATTTTGATTACACATTTACGAGTCTCTCGGTCGTCCTACTGCATACATTGTTTGAGTCTCGCAGTCAATACATTAATTTTCATGTTATCGGTCTTACAGTTGCCATAATGTATGAAAGGATAAAGATAAGAAGTCCACAATGTTAGACGGGATTGTGTGCCCAATTCTTAACTCTTTGAAAATAATGTTCGTTGTGCTGTCATTCTTTTGTTTATATCTTGCACATTTGTGCGTGTCTCGAAGCTGCCATTTTTGTAACATTTTTGTTGGTCTCAAGTAGCCGTGCCTATATACACGTTTGTGGGGACGCCCAGTTATCATATTCTTGTTTACTTTAATGGTTTTCCAATTTTCCATGTTGTTTCCAAGGCGTTTTACATTACTGAATATACATTTTTACAAAGTTTCTAATTTTCATTTTTATTTTCGCTTTTGGTGGTTTCTCATTTTCTACGATGTTTATACGTTTGTTGCACTACTGAGTACGTCAACATGACCGATTGGATAAAAGCGCTCACTATTACACTTCCGAAATGCTGATGTTGAGGTAGTGGTTTTAACCCCTACACTCATCAGATGGACTAAAATTTTGACTTCTCTTACTTGTCTTGGGGACGTAAATTTACAAGTGCTTCAGAAGTCGGGGTGGGTTCGTCTGATGGCGATGGACACTGGTAATAAGAAAAGTTAACCCACACATAAATATCCCCAGTAGTCGCTTGAGTTCAAAGAGAGCGGACAAAACGAAACAAAAAACATCAGAAACCTACCTACACATTAACGCTTTTGTATTTCTGGTATATATACACATTTAGAATGTGTCCGGTACTATGGAATTCGAGTGCTGTGTCTAGATTCTCATTGTGTGATCAGGAGAGGAGACGGATACAATTAATATGGTATATTTGTGCGGGGAAAGGTGTCTTACACAATCCACAAAA
>OY992877.1:193731417-193948917 GCA_963921405.1 Cepaea hortensis | reverse complement strand
TGCATTATCTTCGTTTTTGTTATGTTAAGATATAAGATGTGGTTTTCATTATTCTTTCGGGTTGAGGTTATTAGTTAATATGCTAGGCATTAATATAACCATGCTTTGATTGCGTTGTGCCTGTTTACAGCAGAGCAGCGTTCTTGCGCCGTTAGGCCGACACACCCGACTTCTGCGGGCATTTGTTGACCGGGTTAACCTTCCCGGGGACATGCATATACCATAACATATAATTGGTGTGCAAATGACGAGTGTATGGAAGGGCCGAATTTAAGGTGTCCTGCGTGACCAATTTGTGACCCGTTGAAAATAAAGTGCGTTGGTTTGTTGGAAACTATGTCTTCGATTACTGTCTATCCAAACCAGTGGTTCTCAACCTTTTTTGGCCCATGCACCCCTTCACCATACGTTCATAATGTCATTCTCCCCCCCCCCGGGTCATATTTTCTCCCTATAAAACCCCCCGCCCCTACACAGTATACGTAAAAATGGAAGCTAAATTTAATAACACATACTAGAACAAGTCTAGCGTCTACATAAAACTTGATTTGCGGGTCTGCTTACGTTATAAAACAAATTTCAGAAGGGCGAGAAGTACAGAACTGTAAAGTATGGAGGGAAAAACAATATCAAGTAATCGGCTCTTGTATTAACGCGATCTTGAAATAATCTTAATTCCCCCCCCCCCATCCCCCACCCTGGAAAACCTAAAATTCCTCCCCCTCCCCCTGGAGGAGGGGGGGGGGAATCCCCCACAGGTTGAGAACCACTGATCTAAACCATTATGATGTTTGATGAGAGTAAAGACTGTTAGTTTCCAAGACAAGACACCGTGTTTATAATCCGGGTTTCTTCTATGTTCAGATCTTGAAGAAGATGAGTATATTTTTATTCTTTTATATCCATTGTATTTTAAGAAGAATAAGACACACCGTGTATGAAAGTATCGAGGACATGTGACGAGACAAGTGTACTTCCTCTCGTGACCAACTGTGCTCTAACCTAACTTAGTACTGACAGATTCGAGTACTAGTGTCTCAACAGCTGTCAATATTTCTGCTATCTAGTGCATCTTCTTATTTCAACCTCTTTCTAGAATCTTCTGCGAGTGCCAATCAATACCTTTGAATTTATTTCGATATTTGAATAATAACAAGATTCCCCCTGCAATTCAGATTTCTCTGCGTTGCCGCTGCATTGCGCATTTTGTGGATGCGCAGACGAAGAACAGGGGAGACAACAATATAACAATGGTAAGATGTATATCACTCTAAAATGAGCGGTTTGTTGGCAATACACAAACTGGTACCGCGGGCTAGAGTGAGATCGTTGCTTCCCTGGAGCATTCAGTAAACGGAATGGAGAGTTGGACAAGGGAGATAAGAGAATCGCGAGAGGCAGGAAGTGTTGTTGATCTGAAACCGGTGGGAGACAAAGGGGAAATAACAAACAAGTGATGTATTAAACTGTCGTGGTTGGGGAAATAATTGTGTGAATGAGAGTGAGATATGGTCCAGGGAGAAGTAGATGTATGCGTGAGTGAGAGACGTCGATATAAGGAAGTCAGAAGTGGGATTATGTGGAGAGATGTAGGTATGAGGGAGTAGGAAGTTGGTTTATGTGGAGAGATGTACGTATAAGGGAGTAGGAAGTGGATTTACGTGGAGAGATGTAGATATAAGCGAGTGTGAAGAGGGTTTATGTGGAGAGATATAGGTATAAGGGATGAGAAGTGGGTGTATGTGGAAAGATGTAGATATAAAGGAATAGAGAGTAGATATTTGTGAGCGAGAAATGTAGGTGTAGGGGGATGGTAAGTACATATATGAGAAAGAGATGTAGATAAATGGGAATGAGAGTGAGATATGAGTTAGTGAGAAGTAGATTTATGTGTGAGAGATGTAAGTCTAAATTAATGAGAAATAGATATGCCCGGCGAAGGTGTTAATGACGCTGATCGTAATCGCGTATACTCACGTACGAAACACAGCTGCTCGAGATTCGGCAGCGGATCGCGTCACGTTAGTTTCTTACGGAAAGGTGTGTGAGCCGGTCGTTCAGAAAGCAATGGCAAAATACTGAAAGTAAAACTTGCCAAGAAATAAACGGCAGCTAAAAAATGCTGGTGTTGACTGCAATGTCCTGTAAATGAGATATGAAAAAAAGATATGTGTGCGTGAGAGGTTTAGACAAAAGGGAATGGAAAGTGTGAGTGAGAGACGTAGATATAAGGAAAAGAGAAGTAGATTTGTTTGAGTGAGATATATAGACATGACTGGCACCTTGCCGTGTTGAAAGACAATAGTTTGTAAAATGGAGTTACACCTCTCCATAACACAAAGCCTGTGCTGAATGTAGAGACCATGTGTTGCCCATGCAGCATTATCCCTCTCTCGACCTGTCTAGCTTACTCCAGAGGAAATGTAACACCAATGCGTTTGGAATAAGACAAGCTGCAGAAGCTGCCGGATCAGCAAAGCAATGCTATGATTGTCCGCCTGTCGGAGCTTCGATCCTAGACCAGCTGCCGACCAAGGCTTAGGGCCTGGTCTGCCCTGACATGACATTTAGTCTTTAGGCGGCATTTCTTCGCACTAGGGTAAGGCTTCCACCCTCCCAAATGCTCCTCCGCCAGAATCCGATGGCACAATGTGGGGTGACGGGTTTGGTGAGCATCCAAACATTCGGCGCTAACAGAAAGCATTAATTAATTAATTAATTAGTTAATTAATTAATTAATGGAGATATGGACGGATGGTTAGATGAGTGGTTGGATAAATGGACTAATGAATGATTGAATAGGTCGATGGATGAATAGATAGATGGTTAGAGGAATAAATTAGTCGATGAACAGATACGTGAATAGATTAATGGATCGATGAATGAATGAATGAATGAATGAATGAATGAATGTATGGTTTGACGAATAGACAGAACAAACATACAGGCAACCAGCGAGAGAATGATAAATGAAACCAACTGGACACATAAACTTGAACAAGACAACAACAAAGTTGGACAGCTGGACATAACACACTAAGACAAGATGAACACGCTGACCTGAATACCAGACATGTAACTAGATGAGCAAGTATCGCAGAGGTCTAAACATAAGCACTCCTCCTTGATGCGATGATCCCAGGGGAACACTGACCCAGTTGGATTGGCTCTGGAAAGTGACAGCTGCTTACATTAATTAGACACATCTCAATCAGCCTCGGTTCCGGCTCTGTCAAGTTGGTAGTGTCTCGGTTTGGCTTAGGTTTCTCGAAGTGTCAAGTTGGTAGTCCAGTGTCTCGGCCTGCCTTAGGTTTATTCTTCATCCGGATTTTTTTTTTTTCGGATGTGACTGCGTTGTGCCTGTTTACAGCAGAACTGCGTTCTTGCGCCGTTAGGCCGACACATCCGACTTCTGCGGGCATTTGTTGACCGGGTTAACCTTCCCGGGGGCCTTGGGTTTCTTGAAGTGTCAAGTTGGTAGTCCAGTGTTTCGGCCTGCCTTAGGTTTCTGGAATTGTCAAGTTGGTAGTCCAGTGTCTCGGCCTGCCTTAGGTTTCTGGAATTGTCAAGGTGGTAGTCCAGTGTCTCGGCCTGCCTTAGGTTTCTCGAAGTGTCAAGTTGGTAGTCCAGTGTCTCGGCCTGGCTTAGGTTTCTCGAAGTGTCAAGTTGGTAGTCCAGTGTCTCGGCCTGGCTTAGGTTTCTCGAAGTGTCAAGTTGGTAGTCCAGTGTCTCGGCCTGGCTTAGGTTTCTCGAAGTGTCAAGTTGGTAGTCCAGTGTCTCGGCCTGCCTTAGGTTTCTGGAATTGTCAAGTTGGTAGTCCAGTGTCTCGGTCTGGCTTAGGTTTCTGGAATTGTCAAGTTGGTAGTCCAGTGTCTCGGCCTGCCTTAGGTTTCTGGAATTGTCAAGTTGGTAGTCCAGTGTCTCGGCCTGCCTTAGGTTTCTGGAATTGTCAAGTTGGTAGTCCAGTGTCTCGGCCTGGCTTAGGTTTCTCGAAGTGTCAAGTTAGTAGTCCAATGTCTCGGCCTGGCTTAGGTTTCTCGAAGTGTCAAGTTGGTAGTCCAGTGTCTCGGCCTGGCTTAGGATTCTCGAAGTGTCAAGTTGGTAGTCCAGTGTCTCGGCCTGGCTTAGGTTTCTCGAATTTTCAAGTTGGTAGTCCAGTGTCTCGGCCTGGCTTAGGTTTCTCAAAGTATACACCACGAAATGTCTTGGGAGATAAAAGGGGTGTTACATTATTATTATCATGTGCCTTGTTAGCACAGATCTCGGCTCATGGTGTTCTGTCTCAATTTTTCAAATGATATTCCTCCATGCGCCATCTATGTCTATCCAGCATCATTTGTCTTGGATTGCCTCTGGTTCTTCTCCCTCTTATCTTTCCAGTCGTCACGATGTTTTCCAATGTCTCTCTTCTCAGTATATTACCGAAGAACAATATTTGGAGAAGCAGCCATAGAAAGAGACCTGCAGGAGTGTGGATATTACAGGGGAATGATGTTATTGCCAGTTCCTGTGAAAATAGTAAGCATGATCATTCTATAGAGATTAAGAGATGGAACTGAAAAACAGCTAAAGGATGAACTTTCAAGCTTCGAACCAAACATATCCTGTAATGACCATATACTACATCACACATAGTAACAGCAAAGTATTAAACGGAAGTCACTATTCTAGATTGAATTTTGGGACTATGAAAAAGCCTTTGAGAGCATTGATAGGGAATATCTTTAGAAATTGATGAAGCTTAGCTGAGGAGGTAGGGGGTTCAATCCCTACACCTGCATTTGATGTAAACGTTGATATTGAATTTAAACGTTGACTTCTCGTTCACAAAGTAATGGCAAGCTACTTAATGTAAAATTACATGGAAACCGAACCTGGGATTGCAGCGTCCTGCAAATGGCATGCAACATCATTAACGTTAAACAAGTGCTTTCATATGGGTCAGAAATGGGGAGAACGAGTAAAACAATTACAAATAAACTAAAAACTTTCCCCTTAGTGGAACACAAAGAAAGAACTAAAATTGAAATGACAGAATCACTGGTGTGGAGCTTAGTGAGAGAACTCGACAGACCGCAGAGAATCAAGAGATGAAGGAAAACGATCGTCCCTGATATGAAGCACTGAGAAAACTTGTTAATACTATAGCTAGAAGATTCTTCCATGGGAACCCACAGAGCAGGCGAAATACGAGGAGACATAAAACACGCAACAGAGATGCATAACATAGACAGGATACGGAGCGAGGTGCGGGAGGTAGCAAATGATGTTATTGTTCCCTCACTTAGAACTCGATCGTAGTCTATACACATGTTAGTACTAATAGTAGTTGCAACTAGTGAGTGCACTGGAATGATGTTTGCATGTGGATTAGCTTTCCTTATTACCAGTGTCCCTCGCCATCAAGCCAACCCACTCCAACTTCTGAGGTCCTTGTAATTTAAGCCCCCCCCCCCCCCCCCCGAAGTCAAGGATGAGAAGTCAACATTTCAGCCCAACAGAACGGTGTGACCCGCCATCGGCGGTTCACCAGAAATGCTTTTATCCCTTTTATCTTCGTGCAAATCGGTCTGCCTTTATATTTATCTATATGTCTGTATGTATGTCTGTTTACCTAAACATCTCTCCATCTCTCTGTCAAAGAAGATGTCTGCCGGCGTGTATTTGATTTATATCTTGTCTGTCTACTTACCAATGTGTATGTTCCCATCTAGTTATATTCCTATACCTCTGTGTATGCGTCTTTCTATCTACTTTATTTATCAGTCTTTCAGCGCTAATGGCCAAACTCCTCACGCAACCAAAGCAGCACAAAAAGGTAATGGAAGCATCAATCAGCACCGTTTATCTCCTACGTAAGTGGACTTTCCGTATAATTAAAGTGCCATCAAATCTCCCAGTATGTGAAAAGAGCTTATAAATAGCGATGTTATCCTGAAATCACAAGGAAAATGACTGCTCCGCGAAATTAAACTACCAACTCTACTTGAGCCCGCCGTTCCATAAATGCAATAGTGCCATTTCCATGACCACAATATATAAAAAGGTCCATGCTAGCGATACAAGATAATAACATACAGAAAAATAAAGTGCTCCAACAGTGGTTGGCAATTGCGCACGAAAGTGCTATAGTGTGAAATCCATTCATTTCTGTGAATTATATTGGTTTTCCACATGTAATACTATTCCCATGGTATTACTTTTCCTTCTCGCTTCTAATTCGTCACTACTTCATTTCATTAGTTTTTCTCCGTTTATGGTTCACGTCGTGCAAAGAACTTTAATAGGTCTAGGTCCTAGCATCGGTTTAATATCGTCTGGTCCCTTGTCCCTATCAGTCTTCCCCGCTCTCATCAATTGTTGCTGTCCGGTTGTGGGTCTTGTTTCGTGCGCTGGGTCTCTAGTCTAGTGTGGTTCGCTCTTGTGAGTGGATGTGAATGTTGGACAGTGATAAAGTGGTGGAAAGATTGCAGGCACTGAAGTTGTGATGTTTGATCAGGAATTTAAGAATACTTGCATTCAACCTGTAAAATACTGAGGATATTTTTATTAGAGAAGAAGTCAGAAATCGTTTTGTTGATAAATTCAGATGTTATTACAGAATGCATGGGAAATCATAGGGAAAAGTCATGTGAAACTTATGCAGATGTCACACAGCTGTGAGGAAAGAGATATTAACTTTATGCGCAGACACACTAAAGTTAGTTGCATGTCCTTTACAGGACGTAGCAGTTAACCCCAGCATTTTTTTGCAGTTTGTGATTTCTTGCCAAGTTTACGTTCAGTGGTTTGCTATATATTGCTTTCTGGACGACCGGCACTTAAAACATTGTATGAAAACCAGCGCAAGGCGGTTTGTTTCAGTTACACCATTTATAATACAATTACACCATTTATAATACAATTACATCATTTATAATACAATTACACCATTTATAATACAATTATACCATTTATAATACAATTACACATTTATAATACAAGACACAATTACACCATTTATAATGCAGTTACATCATGTATAATACAATTACATCATTTATAATATAGTTACATCATTTATAATACAATTACATCATTTATAATACAAGACACAAATACACCATTTATAATACAACTACACCATGTTTAATACAATTACACCATTTATAATACAAGACACAATTACACCATTTATAATACAAGACACAATTACACCATTTATAATACAATGACACCATTTATAATGCAATTACATAATTTTTAATACAAGACACAATTACACCATTTATAATACAATGACACCATTTATAATACAAAACACAATTACGCCATTTATCACGAATGCGAGAGGAGGTCAGCATGCCGAATGGATGGCAGCGCTCGCTCTTAAACTTCCGGTGTGCTGATGCTGAGGTAACGGGTTCAACCCCTCCACCGGCAACTGGAGTACAATGTTGTCTTCTCATCCCTTAACATGGGGACGTAAATTACATGCACCTCAGAAGTCGGAGTGAGATCGCCTGATAGCTAGGGACACTGGTAATATGGAAAGCAAACTCCACGCGCAAACAGCAGTCTAGGGCACTAGACGTAGTCGCGCGTGTATGGACTACGACTGAGTTCAAAGTGAGTGGACGCAAATAAAAACCTCCAGAAACATGACTTCATGAAAGAGAACAGTTCAAACTGTAATTACACACATGATGAACAAGAACAGCAGGAGTTATTGTGCATCAGCTTTCTTTGTTGCTCCTTTTCATGTTCTAGCATGCAGAATGTGGGCACTTTCTGGCGTTATTTGTTTGCAAAACAATATTACCCAACCATGCCTTAGCACAGTGGTTCTCAACTGGTGGGGAATTTTAGGGTTTCCAGGGGGGTGGGGGAATTAAGACTATTTCAAGATCGCGTTAATACAAGAACCGATTACTTGATGTTGTTTTTCCCTTCATACTTTACTGTTCTGTACGCCTCATCATTCTAAACTTCATTTTATAAAGTAAGTAGACCCACAAATCACGTTTTATGTGGACGTCTAGACTTGTTTTAGTATGTGCTATTAAATTTAGCTTCCATTATTACGTATACTGTGTAGGAGCGGGGGCGGGACTGTTAGATAGGAAATATGAAAGGGGGGAATGACGTTCTGAAAATATGCTGAAAGGGGGGCATGGGCCAAATTTTTAAGTATGAAATTCGAAAGGGGGGGGGGGGGGTGACGTTCTGAAAATATGGTGAAGGGGGCATGGGCCAAAAAAGGCTGAGAACCACTGCCTTAGCAGATTCGGTGTCAAACAACAAGTAGCAGACATGTTGTATTTTATATCAAATTATATGGAGTGGCATAGGGAAAACTACTGTATATAAGCTCATGGCAGATATGGGAAGTCGTTTAATACGATTAATCATCCAATGGCACTTAATCAGTTAATTTTAGGCATTTACGGTGTCCTAACGATTAGACGCTTGCTTGCCATTTGACACGGGTTCGATCCGTATCGAGGCCATTTCGAATTTTTTTTTAAATTGCTTTCATTAAAACCAAGGATATAATGATACCAGGAAATTTCGAGGGAAGTAAAGGAGGTCGTCGCGATGCCAACCACATAATCCACTCGGTGTTTTAGGCGTTAACAATTTTTGTTCTACTTGTTACTAATGCGCCTTAGTTGTGTATTAGGACCTTTACTGTTCTTTACAAATGTCTTTATTTACCTAATCACCCGGGAAGTCTAAACAGGTCAGCAAAAGCCCGCAGAAGTTGGATGTCCGGCGAGAGGTGCGCAATATCGCAGCTCTGCTGTAAACTGACACAGAACAAGTATGTCCAAACCAAGCAAACCCATATCATAACGAAGAATAATAACTTACCCAATCAAGAGCAGTCGGACGCTCTCGTAACACAGGCGACGCGGCGTTACTAAGTCATCAATACGTAGAGCAAATTAGGACAAAAGACACCGACGAAAGCGCTCGGCGAAAGCATAAAGAATTACCGTGAAAAGATATGACAAGAAAAAAAAAACAAGAAGATATTAACAAGTCTAACAACAAGTTGAATAGGACAGTCATTATTCATAAAAGAACAAAACACTCGAGTCGTGATCTGTCATGGCTCTTGAGACATCCAGATAAAACACATAAGCAAGCGCTTGAAGAATTACCATCCTGTTACAAACGTTTTCTTTTCAAGTTTGGAACTGTACCCGCCTTGCAACACGCTCTTGCTGTCCCTACCATCCCGATATTACAAAGAACAAAATCATACACTTTTATGCATTGCAAATATGAAGCACGTGCTTCTACGTAACCCTGGGACTTCAGAAGCAAATTACAATCCCATCCCTGACCCTCATTTCCCCACTCCCTTCCCCCATTAACACAAGGTCTCAGATTGGTATAACGCTCTTCGCAGCTTTTAACAATTCTCAATGCACTGACATAAGAACACTCGTAAATATTTTCCTTTGCACATTTTCGGTGTTTTTTGTTATCAATTCTTTGTTTCGATTTTTCTCTGGATGCCTTTTCTTTTCCGAAAGTCTGAATCACGGGGCAGGATAAACAATCAAAATAGAGGAAAGGGGATTTTTTCAATTTGGACATAGATTGAGAGCAGCTTTGTCTCGCTGCATTGTTGATTTCAACAGGGTCCTGTCCCGTGGGACACGGGGTCGAGGTAACCTCGCAAGATGTTCACTAGAAACAGTCTGTACAGTTTACTGGTAATGACATGACAAGCGTAACTGGGAGACAGCACCATTGTTGCGCTGAAATGGACATGCGTTTGTAAACGTTCTAGTTAGCCCAGCCAAGCTGGCACAGTGAATAGACCAGGGCTATGTTAGTACGGTGGTCTGGGTTTAATTTCCAGGCCAGAAGATATTTCCTGCTATTTTCTTTATTATATAGGGTTGCGGGACTGTTAGATCGTTTAGCAGCGATCAGTCATTAAAGCATAAATGTTGACCAGTCCATAGTTTTAGGAAATTTACACAAAAATCAGGATACTTCCTTATTGATTATGTGGTTGTTTCGGGATTTGAAATTTGAATATTGAGCACAACCCACTACTGGCAACGCCGATCGCATTCTGGTATGAACCTAAGGCCTATCCACGTCAATATGGAAGCACTATACTCGAGTTTCGCCCTCATTTGAGCTCACACGCGTGATCCGGGACTGTTTCCGGATCCGGTCAGGGATATGCACTACTGACGAGCTCAAATGAGGGCGAAACTCGAGTATAGTGCTTCCATATTGACGTGGATAGGCCTTAGGTTCATACCAGAATGCGATCGGCGTTGCCAGTAGTGGGTTGTGCTCAATATTCATACTTCCTTATTAACATATTAGCCTTATAGACAAATATATATAACACGGAGCATGCACATCAACTGCACCGCGGCTACGCACAGAACACAGGAGATGAACATCACGATATGAAAGAAGATGGACGTCTGTTATTGTTAATTTCATTGTTGATCTTTCAGCGGCTAGGATCATGAACACATATTAATAATAACACGCTGTTAATTAATGTCTTCTAATAAGCCCACGCTTTCCGGCATGGCACATGATTGATTGATTGAATAAGCCTAAAAGTATATCGATTGTGATACTTCTTATAGCTAATATTATGATTACATACAATTCCTACTTTTCTAACTTTACTGAGTGCCTCATGTCGACATTCTAAACATCTACAGGTGATGACGTCTCAATGTGAACAAAGAAGAGGCAGAAGAAGAATACGAAGAATGATCATTGTAAAAGAGGGAATTGACTAACACCCAGATCCCCAGTCAAGTGCAAGCATTACAGCTGGCACTCATCTATAGCGTGCCCTCTGGGTTGTGTCAGAACCATTGCGTGAAGTTCTGTCTGTCAGAGCTTTGACAGAACAATTGCATGAAGTTCTGTAAAACCCACCATTATGTTTACCGACCTAATCCTTTCTTAGAGGGAGCATCAGTAGCATAGTGGTTAGCATGCTGGCTGTCGGCCAGGTGGTCAAGATTCAAATTCGAGTCGAGGCGTATTCTTATAACTGACCCGAATGTCCAGATCGACCCCAGGTAAAAGAGTTACCGGAAATGTGGGCAGTAAGGAGGTCGGCGTCAGATCGACCACATCACCCTCGAGTGTCGACTGGTCTAAAAATACACGAGGTTAGCACTGTATGTCCAGTGCACCTCAAGGTTCACTAAATGGTCCTTAATTAACTATTGTTTACATTCTTCGACTTGTTGCTAGACGACGCCCACAGTCAATAGGGAAACCAACACGACTGCTTAACTTTACTTCGTGCCTATTTGTTTTTATTTTGTTTTTTAATCACTATACTGTTTGTTGTTTTATTCACTATATTGTTTGTTGTTTTATTTACTGCACTGTTTGTTGTTTTATTCACTACACTGTTTGTTGTTTTATTCACTATACTGTTTGTTGTTTTAATCACTACACTGTTTGTTGTTTTAATCACTGTACTGTTTGTTGTTTTAATCAAGAGTGCTGGTTGTTGTTTTATTCACTATACAGTTTGTTGTTTTAATCACTGTACTGTTTGTTGTTTTATTCACTATACTGTTTGTTGTTTTATTCACTACACTGTTTGTTGTTTTATTTACTGCACTGTTTGTTGTTTTATTCACTACACTGTTTGTTGTTTTATTCACTATAATGTTTGTTATTTTATTCACTAAACTGTTTGTTGTTTTATTTACTGCGCTGTTTGTTGTTTTATTCACTACACTGTTTGTTGTTTTATTCACTATACTGTTTGTTGTTTTATTCACTACACTGTTTTTTGTTTTAATCACTACACTGATTGTTGTTTTAATCACTACACTGTTTGTTTGTTTTATCACTACACTGTTTGTTGTTTTAATCACTACTCTGTTTGTTGTTTTAATCACTATACTGTTTGTTGTTTTATTCACTGCACTGTTTGTTGTTTTAATCACTACACTGTTTGTCGTTTTAATCACTACTCTGTTTGTTGTTTTAATCACTATACTGTTTGTTGTTTTATTCACTATACGGTTTGTTGTTTTAATCACTGCACTGTTTGTTGTTTTAATCACTACTCTGTTTGTTGGTTTATTCACTACACTGTTTGTTGTTTTAATCACTACACTGTTTGTTGTTTTATTCACTACACTGTTTGTTGTTTTATCACTACACTGTTTTATCGACGACATAATGTCAGAATTTCTAACAATCAATCAATAAATCAGTCAGGTGGCGTCTCCGCAATGAAGGTTGGCTGCAATGGATCTCCGACACCGCCTGTCTCTCGCCTTGACTGTGCATTCTGTCAGGGTGATGTTCGTCCATCTCTTGATGTTATCCTCCCACTTGTATCGTTGTCTACTGCTTGCTCGCTTGCCCTCAACCTTGACTTCCAGTATGGCTTCTATAAGAGTATCATGTCTTTTAACGTGGCCAAAATATTTCACTTGTCTCCTCTTTATTTATTTCATCAACTCTCTCTTCATTCCCAGTTTTTCTAGGACATCTGCATTTGATTGTTTTTGTTTCCATGAAATACGACCTATTCGTCTGTATATCCACATCTCCAGGCATCTATGCGACTTTCTAGTTGCTTGTTCAATATCCAGGCTTCCGCGCCATACAGTAGCGTTGAATATACGTAGCATTTGACAATTCTCATTTTAATGCGTTATTAATCTCTCTAGATGTTAATACTGATTTCATGCCGTTGAAAGCATTTTTGACAATTCTTATTCTCTTTTTGATTTTGATTTCACTTCTGCCATCATCTGTTATTATATGTCCAAGATAAGAGAAACTTGTTACTTGTTCTAGTATCTGCCCGTTTACTGTGATGTTCATTGATGTCCTTTCCTTTTTACTGATAATTATCATAGTTTTTGTTTTTTGGATGTTAATATCTAAGCCACATTCTGCACTGTGCCTGTTTACTTCTTCCACTAGGTCTTGCAACTCTTGCTCACCTTCTGCTAGTATCGTCAGCATATCTAAGATTGTTTATGTTTCTTCCATTGATGTTGAGTTCAGGCATTTCAACTTGTTTAAAAATTCTTTCTGTGTATAGGTTGAAGAGGCTTGGGGACAGTACACATCCCTGCTGTACTCCTCTTTTTATCTCTATAGGCGACGAATAGTTATTACCGCATCTAATAGACGCCACTTGTTCCCAGTACAAGTTACTAATAAGTCTGATGTCCTTTCCGTCTACTCCTATATCTTGACGGCACGTAATTAGTCGTTCATGTTGTACTCTATCAAAAGCTTTCTTGTAGTCTATAAAACAAACATAAATACTTTTTTGAACTTCTATATATTTTTCAATTAACAGCCTCAAACAGATAATTGCTTCTCTGGTGCCGCTGTTTTTGCGGAACCCAATTTGTTCTTCAGCTACTTCCTCATCTATTTTATGTTGAATTCGTTCTTGTATAACCTTGAGTAGTATCTTAGTTATGTGGCTCTTTAAGCTAATAGTTCTGTAATCCTCACTCTCAACTGCTCTTGGCTTCTTCGGTAGTGTGATGAAAATGGATGTTTTCAAATCCTTGGGGATGTACCCAGTATTTTAAATATCATTACTGTGATAGTTTCAATGCCAAAGCTGGATAAGGATTTTATCATCTCTGTTGTTATCTTGTCAGGACCTGCAGCCTTTCCTTCTTGCATCTTTTTAATAGCCTTTTCTACTTCAGCCGTTAGTATTTTTGGTCCATCTTGAGTATTATACAATGTTGGTCTATTGACCCTGTTTCTAACATGTTATCTTAAAAGAAACCACAGTTGTGGCTTATGGGATGATGAGACGCGCAGTTTCATATTTTCCCGCCACGCCGAGTCGAAGGTTTGAAATCAGTTGAGGGTCATTTGGAAACAGACCGCTTTGCATTGATTTCGAGGGCTTGAGGCGTCGGTAGTTCAGAAAGCAATGGCAAACTACTGAACCAAAATTGCATGGTATCTTACAAACAGTCCGTAAATGCTGAGGTTGATTGCAATGTTTTGTAAACGAATTGCAACTAACTTTATCATACAGGAAAAGCATGTATCGCCTTAAAGTAATAATTCTTTATAACAATCTACATTTGGGGATATAAAACGTTATTTGAAATTTCAATACGAGATAGTTGCAAATATACTAGCTTCATGGGCTCCAGAAGTTGAAGCACACACGATGGATAAGAGAGATATTTTGAAGACTCTCATTGAATGACTGCTAATTGAAAACAATAATTTCATAAACAACATATTTAAAGATGCTCTAGGTTGGTCATTAGCCATGAGGGACGAATCAGGAAACGAAAACTGACACGCTTTCAACCAGCCAATTTCTGGAACGATCAGTATCTACTATACCTTACGCCATTTGCAGAGAAAGACAGAGCATCCGTGAGTTTACCCGGTGTGCTATTATGTCGATTGTTACAACCAGAAACACAGAATGGAGTTATACCATTAATGCTACCAAATTATGTCATTGAACTATGACAACCCATCTTTGTGCTCGTAACAAATCTCCCTTACCTGCCGACATTACCGTTTGAGTTCGCCATAAAACGTGTCTATGGCTCACTAGACGCGATTTTGTCCCCGCTGATACTGTTTATAAATGTTGCCGTTCTGTTGTCCGACATCCCGCGTTATTGATCTCGGAAATCGATATCAATCAGAACAAATCAAGACTGGGTTAGGCGTAGTGTAGTTTAGCCCAGGCTGTTAATTGTGCCCGGATGACGCCTTTCTGTGGAAACACTGGGCTGGTCCATTGAAAGAATCAAGAAGGACAATCATGCTGGTTGATTGCTTTCTGTTGTGTAGGTGTCTTGAATCAATGTTTACACTTGCGATGTGCTTTTGATGTTTCCATATTACAAGTCAGTTTGCTTCTACTGTAAATTATGAAATGATGTAGATTGTATGACAGAGTCACTGGGTTCGAATGGTGGTAATGAATGGGTCCCTCGTGGCCAGCTAACATCAGGAACGATAACTATAATCTCACATGAGGAAAACCAACTTACAGTGGCGCGGTGTAGCTTCACCCTTCTGCTGTTGTGTAGTCGTGTAGGGACGCATCGGGGCGCCGCCAAGTACTTTTTGTGTATGCAAAAGCCCACTCTGTCTAAAAAAATGGCAGTAAATATTCAGCTTTTAAATTTGCTTCATTTAACCATAGGGATTGTGCTCTTACATGTTATACTCCTGGAGATTTTGTTCTTAAATGTTATATTCCTGGGGATTTTGTTCTTAAATGTTATACTCCTGGAAATTGTATTCTTAAATGTTATACTCCTGGAAATTTTGTTCTTAAATGTTATACACCTGGAGATTTTTGTTCTTACATGTTATACTCCTGAAGATTTTGTTCTTAAATGTTACACGCCTGGAGATTTTGTTATTAAATGTTACACTCCTTGAGATTTTTTTTCTTAAATGTTATACTCCTGGAGATTTTGTTCTTGCTGCTTACTTGCTTGCGTTCGCTGGCAGTGAACCCTTCCGCAGCCCTAGTATTATATATATAAATTGATGTTAACTAGTATTATATATATATAAATGATGTTAACAACAATAATAATAAGCAGCATGTTTACCTCTGAAATCGGAATGGGTTCGACTGATGGTGGGGGACTGGTAATAATGAAAGCCAATCAACTCGCAAAATTAAATCCAGTGCTAATAAAAGTAGTGTGCGTTGGGTATGCTTACATTGAAAGCGAGCGCCAGAAAAATAATAATAATAAATAAATAAACAGAATATTAACAACCATGACACCATTTTGTAAAGATTAACATATGCAATACTAGTTTTATTTTACGTCAATGGGTGCATCAGGAATGTCCCGACAACCTAAACAGCCATACTGGATGTGACCAAGCTCCTGGAAGACAGAGACGTGTAACCCCCAAGCCCAGCGTATTGGCCATCAGGTTGTCTCCATGGATGGTTCTGTGCTAAGGGGCAACAGAAGTGGCCGAGGGTTCACACTGAGGGTTCACACTGAAGGTTCACACTGAAGGTTCACACTGAGGGTTCACACTGAGGGTTCACACTGGGGGTTCACACTGAGGGTTCACACTGAAGGTTCACACTGAGGGTTCACACTGAAGGTTCACACTGAAGGTTCACACTGAGGGTTCACACTGGGGGTTCACACTGGGGGTTCACACTGAAGGTTCACACTGAAGGTTCACACTGAGGGTTCACACTGAGGGTTCACACTGGGGGTTCACACTGAGGGTTCACACTGAGGGTTCACACTGAAGGTTCACACTGAAGGTTCACACTGAGGGTTCACACTGAGGGTTCTCACCGAGGGTTCATACTGGAGGTGAATGGACGGTGTTTAATGCAAAAGAAAGGGGATCTCCTTGGCGAAGTAAGCACGCCGCCTGCCTCGCGCTTCGAAGGTTGTGGGTTTCATTTCGGGCTGCATTCGGTTCACATTCTCAAAGACTCCTGGGCTACCGTGGCTTCCTGTGGATGTGTTTATAGCAAGTAGAAAACCTCACAGCTTCTGGAAATAATACACGCGGGTTTCACAAAAGACGTGTCCAATCCCCTATAAGTATACAGATGAGTTCCTCCTAGGGTGGGTAGAAAATGTAACTAAGATATCGTGAAAGAAGTTAACTCACAAAAAGAAGTGGTCGCTCACATCAGAAGTAGACAGTTTTGGGTATGACATGAGAAGGTGAAAACTGGAGGATATCGTCACAACGAATAAGTTGGAGAGGAGGAGAGACAGAGGGAGACAGAGGGAGACACAGAAAGAAGATGCTAAACAGTTTGGCATTTTGGAATGTGTACATGTACATTTGTATCAGAAATAATTGGCGGTACACGAGACAGGATCGTCTCCGTGGCGAAGGTGTTATGGACGCAGTTCGTAATACCACATACCGTGTTCGAAACACAGCTGCTGGCGATTTGGCAACAGACAGCTTTACGTTGATTTTCAAATAATGTTATGAGTTCATGTTGTTCAGAAAGTAATGGCAAACTACTTACACTTGCCAAGAATTCACAAACAGCCAAACAATGCCCAGGGCGTCCTATACATGATAAGCAACTGACTAACACGAGGCAGAAGGTTGTGGATTTACATAATCATCAATGCCAATCGGCATGAATTATGAGAAGTACAGTATAACGATTTACATAAAATGGCAGCATGTGCAGAGGACAAATTTGCCAAATTACTCAGGCTTAAGACCCCCCCCCCCCACCACAACCACCACCCCCTACATGCCATACACCGCTAGGTACTATATAGGTAGTAAATGACAGTGATAGTGTGTGACTTACTTTTTCACAGAAAATCCACTCGTTCTCCGTTTCATTTTCTGATAGCCTGCATGTTAACACGCCGTCTGTCGGTTATATTTTATTACGTTAAGAATGTCGGTGGCCGCGCACATTTGATATAATCAAAATGTTTTAGCAGCCTACATTCATTTCTATTATTATCGCTGACAATGGCTAACTAGTGTGTGTGTGTGTGCGCGCGCGCGCGCGTGCGGGAGTGTGTGTGTGTGTATGAGTGAGCGAGTGTATGTGTCTGTGAAGTATTTTCATTTGACGATGCGTTGATTGTGAAATAATGCATTTAGTCTCTCGCTGAAAACTAAAAACCTGAATTCTAAGATGGCGAAATGGAACAAAATTATATCTACAGTAATTTTTTCGTGTGCTTTTCTTGGCGTCACTAAACTAGACAGAGAAGACAACATGCAAAATAAACAAAAATGAACCATATAATTCTGTAATGTGACTATGCGCAATTATCAAATACAGCTACATAATTGTGCCTGGATCTACATAATTATAATGCTGCTGCATTGCTAGTAAAGACACGAAACGCAGGCATTACGAAGCCATCCCTCAAATTTGACACGATTATCGGGTAATTGCTGCTCATTTGTATCTTCTTATTCTACATTTGATACATACGCCTGTGCATTTTGGGAGAAGTCTAGTCAATTGTGGCCCACTAAATTGATATAGAACGGTAAATAAGAGATAACGTTATATTGATTTAGTTTTTTGCGTGAACGACAGTCATGTTATATTTCTTCCTGTTATGTTATAGCCCACGGTTCTCTCTTCCTTATTACCAGCACACTTTCTCAGCGTTATCTTCCATAACAACACGGAAACTATCGGGTCTTAGTGCTTTTATTTTTAAGGCTGTCAAAGGGAAGTAACTTGACATATAAAACTGTGAAGGAAATATAATTTAAAACGGCGAACAATTTCGATTGTTTGAACGTCGAATATTCGGAGACAATTAATTTCATTAAGTTATCGCTCGATTAATTTTGGAGAATATCAGAGTGATTGAGTTTCCACAGAGTAAACATTTCAATATATATAAAGTTCATAAGTATTTGGTATTTCTATTTCTGAATAATTAAGACACAAAGATTAGATTCCACAATTTATTGCAGCGCTCCTCGTCATGTACATACCGTAAAAATCACACAATTTAAATAAAAACGCTTGGCCTTTTGACTAAGATGAAAGTATCTGCACTTGATCTTGCCAGGACCACCAGCAGAGGTGGTCATCCGAATGACACACAGGGACGTGGAACCACATGGGGCGGCTCTGGTCCCTGGGGACCCGCCAGTCCTTATTTGTTATTATTATTTTTTTTTTAATTATACATCTTCTCAGTTGAAATATGCAACGCGTAAATTCTCACAGTAAGTTGAATTGTCTACAACGGTAATTTTCAATTATCAAGTCACTTTGTTGATACCAAGTTGACTTTGCTATTTGCAGTATACACCCGATGAGATGCAGAGAAATATGCCAGACAATAAATAGAGCAATCTATTGTTTGTGTCTTCTTCAAATTCACTTCAGCAAAACATTGATCAAAGTTTTTATAGCTCTTTATGAAATATTTCTAGAGATTTTTCCACGGTTCTAGAAAATATGTTCAGCTAATAATATCACTGTGGTCGCCTTCATTATTTAAAACAAAACATACACACACAAAAAAAACCTGCCTTCTCCTACAAAGACATGTATTTTGTTGACTGTTCTTGCCTGTGTTTTGTGCATTCTTAATGTTGACTGATACATGTTTGTATCTCGTGTTGTTGTTGTTGTTGTTGTTTTTTGTTAGCTCGCTTTGAATTCAAGCGTAGTCCATACTCTTGCTACTACTTCTAGTCATCATCATCATCATCATTATCATCATCATCATCATCATCATCATCATCATCATCATCATCATCTTCCGCTTCTGCCGTCAAGCGTCGTGGGGATGAATAATTTGCGCTCCAGCGCCCGGTGGGCGGCGCTTGATAGAGTCATTCCGTGTGATTGTACAATGTTTTTGATGTCGTCAATCCATTTTCTTCTTGGACGTCCTCTTGGTCTCGTCGCAGATGATCTTTGATGTAAGGCCAGTGATGGTAGTTGATGGTGTTGCATTCTAACGACGTGGCCAAACCACTTGATCTTCTGTCTTTCAATTAGTAAACAATATAAAATAACACAAAGTACTTCAGCCGCACAGAACACAATTACGGGAAACACGGGATGTTGCGGGGACAGGCCCTCAGCAGCAAACAAATACATGCACAAAACACAATATATCATCACGGAAAAGACACTACAGTGACTCATTAAGGCATATAAACGGGATGAGAAACATGAAAAGACGAAAACATGAGAACAATGAAGAGAAACTTTTAAAAGAAACATGTTCTACTTATCTCAGATAAGTAACACATTTTTTCAGTGTTTAATTTTCTCTTTATTTTTCTCATTTTTTAGCCATCGGACGAACCCACCCGGACTTCAGAGGTACCTTTATGTCTCGTTCATCAGTTATATTGCTTGTCGTTCATTACCACAACCATCGACAATCACTAACTGGTGAGCATGGAATAACTAGTCACGTGGGGAGCCGCGGTGGTGTAGTGTCTAGACACTCGCCTGCCGGTTCGTTGTCATGGCTTCCATCTGCAGCGGCGCAGATTCCAATTATTAAAATAGCCCTGCTCCCGGGTCGACCCAGTCTGAAATAAGTACCAAGAAATGTCTTGGGAAGTAAAGACGGTCGGTATGTTACTGACCACATCACCCAACTATTGGTATATACAAGTTTGAGACTAGTATCACATGCCTAATGTGCATATGGCGTGTACAATTTACATTTACTTTCTTATGCACGTGACATTCAAACCCTGTTTTTTTTTTCTTTGTCTTTTTTCTGTTTCTTTTTCTTTCCGTTCGCTTGATTTGAACTCGAGCGTAGTCCATACAAGTGTACTGGACTGATATTTTTTGTGTGTTATATACAACAATAAGAAAGAGACACACAGCTTTTTTTGGGTCATGTGATGAGAAGAGAGGCGCTGAAGAACATCGTGACAACTGGAAAGATCGAGGGGAAGAGAGGCAGAGGCAGACCACGAGAAATGATGCTGGATGGATTGTGGCGGTGGCATGGAGGATTGTCAACAGCAGAGTTGATCCAGAAAACTAAAGATAGAGATCTGTGGGAGTCATGAACGCCTACGCCAGGCGGCGCGGCACTTGATGATGATGATTCGCGTTCCCTATTTTTAGCGTCCCTCGCTATCAGACGAACCCACGCCGGCTTCTGAGATATTTGTAATGTCTGTCCCCAAGTCAGCATTTTAGTCCAAATGACTGGTGTAGAGGATTGAACCTGCTGCCTCAGCATCAGCACATCGGATATTTTAAGAACATGCGCTCTTATCCATTCGGCCATGCCGACCTCCCAACGCTCCCTGTTAATACACGTACAAAATACTGAACACCGAAGACGCATGTAAAATTACGGACAATACAGAATGCGCGTCCTCTTAACCCTCAATAAACGTTCCCACAAAACAAATGTGAAGACAGTGGGGGTTAAAAAAGGAAGCCGGTGAAGGAAGAAAAAAGCTGAATATAGTTCGGTGACGTTAATTTCATTTTCAATCAGTGGTTACAGGACCGGAACGTGAACAGTTGAAAACACAATCAGGGATGGGTGCGTGCTGTGTTAGAACCAGTTTTTGTTCATTTGTTGAGCAACGTAAATACAGAGCGATCAGAAAAATAGGACGCTTGAACTGGCAATTCCAGTGAATCATGTTTCATTTGGTTTCAATTAGATCCACGGCGGCAAAGAGAGGTGGTTATGTTAGTATAATGTGTAATAATAGATAAGAAAAGTAGCGGCTGGGGCAGGGTAAAAATACATCATAAAAACGTTAGGTATGTGTGATTCCTGCTAAAATAAAGTGAGAGATATTAATCGGACACAGTGTACATACCTTAGGAAGGGAAGAGGGCAGGCAGAAAAAAGGCAACATGGTGTGGGCTTTGCAGTGAAGAATTCGCTACTGGGAATGATTGATATCCCAGCTGGAGGTAATGAAAGATTATTATCACTGCGCTTGGCAACCTCTTGTGGATTTGCCACCATTCTCACTGCATATACACCGACACTCGCTTCCTCTGATGATGTGAAGGATACGTTCTATGAGCAGCTAGACTCTGCAATCAAGGAAGTTCCAAAATCTGACTACATTTATATGCTCAGTGATTTCAATGCTCGTGTGGGCAAGGACTCGAGTTCATGGCCAGTGTGCCTTGGAAAATACAACATCGGTCGCATGAATGATAATGGGCAAAGGCTGCTGGAGCATTGCACTAGAAATGACCTATGTATTACTGTCACACGTCGTTCTTGATGATAATATCACGAAGTTCTTACGATGATATGTTCATGATATTGTCGTGTGATGGTCGTTGTCTAGGTAACGATACTCATGGTGTGTCAATGGAGATATCTAACTGTCTTGCAGTATAACTCACCCCCGTAGTGCATATTCACCAGTCATTAAACAAGATTCCGTTGGCGCACATAATCCTTTATTACAGAAATAACACGGACAAACGGAACATGTTTATACATCCAGAAACAATGTAATCCATAGAATATAAATATCCTCCTCACAATTTAACCAGCACACATCAATGCCTTCTCACGGCCTGCTTCTTATCAAATCCACAAGACAGGTAATCCAGCTACTATCCACGGCTGGATCTCCCACAATACAACCCACACATTGGGTTGGAGCCACTGCTCAACTATGCAACCCACTCTGGGTTTAGGCCTGTCTTCACAACTGGGAGAACAACACAACACGGAGATCTCTAACTCCGCTTCTCCTTAGACTACCGACCAGTTCGGCATCTACACATTAACTGTCCTGAAGTCCCTTGACTTCACACAAAACTAAACTGTCCTTCCCCCATTCCCTGGGGTCAACACTCACCCTTCCCATTATTTCTCAGGACTAGCTGTTTTCTCATAGCCAGGTCAGTCACTTTACTGTCTCCCACTTTCATCTCCATTCTTTCTCATGCCCGGTCACTCAACTCAATGTCAATGACCCAGGCTTATGTCATCACCCCCCTCTTAAAAGAAAACTTCGTTTTCAAATATTGGGAGACTAAAACTTACTTAACATGTGACCCAGACATATTGCCTGGGTAGCCCTCAGTATGGCTGCACCTTACTCTAGCTACCACTCTACGTAATACATCAAATGCTCATAGTACACTCCTATATTCCCCACACATAAATACAAACAACTTTCTATCTTGTGTATCAATGCATGAACTAATACATCACATAATAATAATAATACATCATAGAAAAGCATTATACTTATGTACCCACAGGTCTCTTACTACTTCACGACCACACAATACTATTTGTGTACCGACCCTATATCAGGTGGTTCTGTTCTTGCATTAACCCACCTCTGATTCCTGTCGAAGCTGTGTCTACCTTTCACGTACCCATGACTCATGGTACCTCTACAATTACAACATCTGTTTGCTATCCCTAGCCCTGGGTCAGTAATGTCGCGAACACTCTTTTGACCTGACTCAACTTTCCTATCTGCATATTGCACCGTTACACTTGAGTCTCTGTTTAGTCTGAACTCTTTATTCAATCTTGGCCCATATACCTGGCACCTTGCTTTCTGCTGCAGACGCCTTATGCCTATGTGCCCTGCACATGCACTATCCTGAGCTGTTCTAGTATATCGGTCTCTGTGTGCTAAAGGTACTGCTCCTTGCCCACGTGCAGTTCCACTATCTGAAAAGCAGCGAGTGAGAACATTGTTCTTCCTCTCGAAGCACCATCTACCCTTCTCTGACTGACTATTTTCTACTCTACTACACCCTTGGAAACATTTGTTCAGAGTAGTATCTTGTCTCTGGGATTCACTAGCACTATAGTTGGGATCCATTCTCATCTGCTCAGCTGTACTATCCTTGTCCTGAGTTCCTGTGTCTACTTCAAGTGCCTCTTCTACCTCAGCTATACTCTCTAATATAGGTTCTCTTGTGGTAACTACCTCATTACTGCTTACACTATATTTTTGGTCCCAATAAACTACTTCCTCTTCTGTACAATCTTTATAACATTTCCTATGATCAAATCAGCCACTGGTGAGTCCAAAACACACGCTGTCACTCTTCCAGTGATATATGGTGTTTTTACTGTTATTATGGCTAATGGGTAGAACTCTACTGTCCCATTAAATGTTATGGATCTAATCTTTTTCCCTGTATAATCCGAGGGATGCACTAAACTCTTTCTCACCCCGATGGCCGTACATCCGGAATCCCTAATTGTTAACGCTGGCCTATCATTAACAAACCCATGATGCATCTTCAGACTTCCTCCTTCATGTACTGCTGATCCTGCTTTAACTGTGTGACCACATATTAGGACTGGCTGACTGTCTTTTTCAAAAAGAGGTTTGCACCCACTACAATCTTCATTGTTCAGCGTCTCAATTACTTGCGCTGCATTTGAGTGCTCTGTTTCTCTCATCCTACATTGATGGCTGAAATGCCCCTTCCTTCCACATTTAAAACAAGTGATCTCCCTTTTACTGTTGTTCGTTTGTCCATCTGATGGTTGTGCATCACACTCTGCCATTTTGTGTCTCCAGCTCCCACAATTCCAGCATCCGGCATAATTTGGACGTCTCTGGAAGTTCCCTCTTCTATATGGGTACCGTCCTACTCTACCAACATTGTTTCCTCGGAAACCATTATCTTGAAGTTCTTGCTGCTCACCTTTCTGTGCTGAATCCACACTTTACGCCCTTGGTCTGATGACTGGATTCTGGTCCTGTTTAGTGTACGCTGCACAGACTATTTCCTCACTCATTAGTTTCCCAATATAACTGTTAGGATGTGCAGTCATATAGTTTTGCCCTAACTGAGACATTGTGTCTATGTCCTTTGGCTTCCGTTCCTCAAAGAACGCCACTAAATTAGAATTGCATGCAGATACTACCTTGTCTCTTAACATTAGATCTACTAATTTATTAAAATCTTTCCCTACTTCTGCGAGCTCCATCCATTTGTTAAATGCATTCTTTACAGTGTTAACAAAGTCTGTGAAATCTTGATTTGTCTCTGGCACTAACTGTCTAAACTTTGTTCTATATCCATGTTCAGTTAGTTGGAACTTTGTCAGCAAACGTTGACGTAAGATAGTGTAGTTGTTTCTTTCTTCTACAGGTAAATTGAACATGGTGTCTAGTGCCTTGCCCGTAAGAAACTCGCCAAGTCGCATCGCATACTCCTTCTCTGGAATACCTAACGCTTTGGCTGATGCCTCCAACCTGGCCAAATAATTTTCAAGTTGGTCCCGGTCTGTAAAATATGGCAGTTTTAATCTCTGTGATGACTGAGACGGTCTTCTGCTTTCCTCACTTTGACCTTTCGAAGATAATTCTAATTTTCGGAGTGCAATTTCAGCTTCCATCTTAATCTTCTCTTTCTCAATTTCCATTTTCATTTGTGTCTCTTTCTCTTCCTGTAGACGCTTGTTTTCTATTTCAGCTAACTTTACTTCCTGTTGACGTTTGTTTTCCATTTCAGCTAGTTTTACTTGTGTCTCTTCCTGTAGACGCTTGTTTTCTATCTCAGCTAGTTTTACTTGTGTCTCCTCCTGTAGACGCTTGTTTTCCATTTCAGCTAACTTTACTTCCTGTAGACGCTTTGCCTCGCGTTCATTATGCCTCTCCTCTCTTTCCGTCTGTTTTTGTTCTTTTGCTTCGGCATACTCCTGTAACTCTTTACCCTTCAGGCCTACTCTTTCACCTGCTTCAATATATTCCATTAAAGTAGGCATCTTGTACTTGTGGACACGTTGCTGTCTGTCAGCCAACTATAAATGTGAAGACTCTGCTGTTAGTCTTTGTGTCACTTCCCTAAGTACACCAGCACTCCCTGTGTACGTAAATTCGTAGTGCTAAAATATCACTCTGTACTCACCCAGTCACTCTATAAGCCCTAGGTAGTGGGGAAATATCACCTATGCTCCCTGGCATATATCTATAACACATAGTTTTATAACATTTCTGGAAATATTGTTAAACATACATATAAATACATATACAAACAAATGGATGATAACACTAAGTGTTTTCTATAAAAACGTTAGACTCACAAGCCAAGTACACGGAGACGGTGATCACAAAGAAATAAACCACAGTAACAACCGCAAGCTTGTGTAGGGACATCCACAGTGCGCGTAATATATAAACTGACACAGACCGCTAGACAGCAGAAATGACGAAAGATCACAATAATAACATATATCCGAACACCAAAAATATATGTCAATATAACGAAAAGAAAGAAGAGAAAAACAAATATATTTTCAAAATATACACAAATCTGACGTGAAACAACTCGGCTCTAGATATTGGTTAGGACTATTCCAATGCCACTGCACGACACGTTAACTCATTAACGTTTTCCTTACAAAAAAATATCTTAAGCACCAGGGAAAAAAACCCACGTTTTGCAAGTCCTATCCTAGTGTAGATAGAGATCGCAACCAGTGCCTATCAACAACTACATGTAAAACATATACATATATATATAAGTCCACAAACGATAACGACAGTTAAGACCATGAGAGCAACAGAATGTCCAACTGGTTGGCCGATAAATCTGTACTTATAATCCGTCGCCAAAAGTTCTTATTTTGTTCGTTTTAATAGTTATTCGCAATCCGCTGGAAATGTCTACGACACTAGATTTCAAAATGACTGATTGATTTGTTGAGTGGTTCCTGAATTCGCGTTGTGATCACAAGTTCCAACTGTCGGAAACGTTGATGGTAATAATAATTATCCAAAGTGTTCTTTCGATATGTTGTTACTTTCGTTGCGGAGATGGTACTTTGCTGTATCATAAATGTTATGGATTTCCGTTACCCGACAAGATTCACCAAAAAGAAAAGGAGAATGGCAGCCAATGTTCATCGCTTTAAACTTGGATATATAGATCCTTATTGGCAAAGCATTACGACCATGGTTGCGATGACGATAAGTTAAAACTGTTTGCTCATAACAGAATAATGATGACAAAGGCTTGAACAAAGACGAAACATCAAGTCTGGCTTTCTTTCAAAACAACCTTGTTTATCCAGATCTCCTGCGGAAAAATCCCAGTAACTTTCCACTGTCCCCAACCTTGACCTTTCCGGACACCTCAAGTCAGTACCTCGGTCTTCTTTGTCACAATAATCCACACTAATTGTCTGTAAAATGACCGGACACTTTTCCGTCATACAAAAACACTTTCCACACAACTTCTCAGCCCCGACACGGCTGCTCTTTTTTAACTTCCGTGGAAAATCACCCTTTCCACTGCTGCCCTAGCACGGCTGTGGTAGGGGTTAACGTAACTTTCCCCCGTACCTGGACGCTGGTGTCTCCACCCGTCCTATTAACTGCGTCGAAAAAACTTGACCAGTCAACTTGCGACAACACAGTGCATTCCCTCGCACACACACACAAAATTCTCACCACGCACAGGATGTTGTGACGAAATTGCTCGCTGTCTTCAATCTTTGGTTCAATCCTGTCCTGTCAAACACATACACACACTAGGACTGACCGCTCTTGTTGCAAACACTGTTTTGTCCCCGCGACATTTACCTGTGCTGTCCGCTAGCACTTCTGTCTCTTGACCTATAAACACCTGCGCCTGGCCTCTCAACCCGACATTCCGTGCTGTTTGTGACTAGACACCCCTGTCACTGCAATCGACTCTGCCGGTTGATCTGTGCTGCGCCAAATCTCTGACACCCCCTCTCGTTTCAGCGATATGGTTGGTATCCAATTCACCTGTAGTGAACTTGACGTGAACTGACTGTTCGCTTGTGATTTCTGCCGCGTCTCTTCCCCGCGCGCTGACAGTTTTTCTTCGATGTGGCGTCTTACACACACAAAAGAGTTGCTGTTAATCTTTTGACGCAGTACTGTCTAAATTGATGGAACGAAGTCACAGATAATAACTCCTCTCTTTCAGCGAAGAGCCCACAAATATCTCAGAATGACACCAATGTCTATATTGTTCTTGATCGGACGAGCTCTCAGATACTCCTTACTAAGCGACGAGCTCCCAGATGATCAATATATCCCCGTCGTCCTTGACCGGAGGAGACCCCCAGATTGTCACACGTCGTTCTTGATGATAATATCACGAAGTTCTTACGATGATATGTTCATGATATTGTCGTGTGATGGTCGTTGTCTAGGTAACGATACTCATGGTGTGTCAATGGAGATATCTAACTGTCTTGCAGTATAACTCACCCCCGTAGTGCATATACACCAGTCATTAAACAAGATTCCGTTGGCGCACATAATCCTTTATTACAGAAATAACACGGACAAACGGAACATGTTTATACATCCAGAAACAATGTAATCCATAGAATATAAATATCCTCCTCACAATTTAACCAGCACACATCAATGCCTTCTCACGGCCTGCTTCTTATCAAATCCACAAGACAGGTAATCCAGCTACTATCCACGGCTGGATCTCCCACAATACAACCCACACATTGGGTTGGAGCCACTGCTCAACTATGCAACCCACTCTGGGTTTAGGCCTGTCTTCACAACTGGGAGAACAACACAACACGGAGATCTCTAACTCCGCTTCTCCTTAGACTACCGACCAGTTCGGCATCTACACATTAACTGTCCTGAAGTCCCTTGACTTCACACAAAACTAAACTGTCCTTCCCCCATCCCCTGGGGTCCACACTCACCCTTCCCATTATTTCTCAGGACTGGCTGTTTTCTCATAGCCAGGTCAGTCACTTTACTGTCTCCCACTTTCATCTCCATTCTTTCTCATGCCCGGTCACTCAACTCAATGTCAATGACCCAGGCTTATGTCAATTACAAACTCCTTTTTTAAAACAAAAGAGATGCATAAGGTCACATGGAAACATCCAAGATCCAGCCATTGGCATCAGCTGGACTTCATTATCACACGGAGACAACATCTGAACCATACATCATTAACTCGAAGTTACAGTGCTGACTGATCATTCTTTGGTTGTTGCAAGGGTTAGACTGAGACCAAAGAGAATCTACACAGCTAAACACAAGTCTAGCCCCAAGATTAATATTACTAACACTCACGATCCTGGAAAGTGCTTTGAATTTCAACAGCAACTTGAAGACGCTTTCAATGATACATCAGAAAATTGTATAGTAAATGATAAATGGAGTAAACTTAAGGAAACTATTTATAAAACAGCGGTAGGGGTTTACGGCACTGTGGATCATAAGAGGCAGGACTGGTTTGCGGCAAACAGCCAGATACTGCAGCTCTTGATTGATAAAAAGAAGATAGCTCTCTTAAGAAACAAGGAAAGACCAACGCGTAACACTCTGAGTGAGCTGAAGCAAGCGAGGAAGGATGTACAAAAGGCTGCCAGGCAGTGTGCAAATGACTATTGGATCAAGTTATGTGAGTCCATTCAAATCGCAAGTGATAAGGGAAACATCAGAAGCATGTATGAAGGGATAAAGAAAGCCTGTGGTCCAATGATCAAAAGAAGTGCACCGCTGAAAACCTTGACTGGAGAAATCATCACTGATAAGAAACAGCAGATGGATAGATGGGTCGAGCACTATTTAGAGCTTTACTCAAGTGGGACCAAGCTAGCGGATGATGCTCTCAACGCCATACAGGTCCTGCCAACTCTTGACCACCTGGACACACTTCCCACTATAACAGAAGTTAAGTGTGCTATAAATGAGCTTGCAGTTGGCAAGGCTCCAGGTAAGGATGGGATTCCAAAAGAGGTAATCAGGAGTGGGCAAGACACACTCGCTCTACAGATCCACCAGCTAATAGAGCTATGCTGGCGAGAAGGACAAGTCCCACAGGATTTCAAAGATTCAAACATCATAACGCTGTACAAGAACAAGGGAGATCGGAGCGACTGTAACAACTATAGGGGTATCTCACTTCTGTGTATTGTTGGGAAAGTATTTGCCAGAATTGTCCTGCACAGACTTCAAGTCCTGGGAGATCAAGTCTACCCCGAATCACAGTGCGGCTTCCGTCAGAACCGGTCTACCATTGATATGATATTCTCATTGCGACAGATGCAAGAAAAATGCCAGGAACAAACTCAGCCACTGTTTATTGCCTTCATTGACCTCACAAAGGCATTCGATTTGGTCAGTCGTGAGGGTCTGTTCAAAGCACTAAAGAAGATTGGCTGCCCACCAACTCTTCTGTCCATTGTGGAATCGTTCCACACAGGCATGAAGGGTATAATCAAGTTTGATGGCTCAACTTCAGAAGAGTTTGAAATCAAGAGTGGAGTTAAGCAAAGGATATACTTTTCAAGAGTGGAGTTAAGCAAGGGATATACTTTTCACTTCTACTGAAGTATGTCTTTCGTGATCAGGATGACGGTATATGCATTCACTCACGCTCAGATGGTGGCCTCTATAATGCTCAGCGATTGAAGGCAAAGACCAAAATTAGCAGGGTACTAATCAGGTATTGATTGTCACTCATGTAAACAGAGCATGGAATTAGAGATCACAGTACAGACTTCTTCTTCGTTTAAGCCCATGTCGTGTGTCGCTGGTGATCATGTCCGTCCACAGCCTTCTGTCTCGCGTAGTGCCAATCATATCTGATACTGATGCTCCTCCATGCCAATATGTCAGACTGCCCAGCATGTATTCCCTTGGTCTCCCCCTGTCTCTCCTCCCCTCCAGCTTTCTTATTGTGCCAACATGCTTCAGTTGTCCCCTTCTCATGGCCGGCCCAAAGAAGGTGGTCTGTCTTCATCTGATGCGAGTAACAAGTTCTCTTTGTGAGTTAGCTTCTTTCAAGATATCTTCACGAGTCTTTCTTTCCGTCCACGGTGTTCTCATCAAAATATATAAAACCATGCTTAATCAGCTTTCACAAACTACCTAACCTATCTGCTAGTTGTCCATGATTTGCTTCCTTACATCAGGATTGGCTGAATATAGCATATAATAACTCTTGTCCTCACTTCGCTTAACAAAGATAAATTGCAGAGAATATTCTTCATCTTGTGAAGTGCCACTGTTGCTTGGGCTGTTCTAAATTTAACTTCCTTAATACGTAGTACACACTAAGCAATATAAGGAAGTCTCCGTGGCGAAGTGGTTACGTCGCCGGCCCACGCAACGAAGGTTGTGGGTTCGATTCAGGGCAAATTCTTCGGTTCACAAGTGTAATTTTCTCGGAGACTCCTGAAGTTCGTGCTCTGTGCGACTCTCTCGGCAGGCCTCCCTCCGGAACCGGCATATATGATAAAACCCGGTGCAATGAACTCGATCCTCTAGCTGTTTTAAACTTTTTAAACTAGTCAATATAAAAATTAAAAGTTATATACAAACTGGGATTCGAGCAGACTGCCTCAAAAATTACCTCAGGCCTCCCTGAAGAGACAAATGTGTCAACATGACACTCGGACCACCTATCGTTTCAGAAAGATCGAAATTTTTCAAAATTATTTCATATGTACCCTGACCTCTACTTCTTTCATTTACTTCTATGAACGCTAATCATTGCCTGAGAATGCATTTCTCATCAGCAAATAGCGGTATCGATCTTGCTGACAGTTCGTTGACGACAGTGATATTGTGACATCATCTAGCAAGCCAGTCTTATTATAATTAGCGTGGACAGTCAAAATGAGTAATCTAAATGTTTTCACGGAGGTCAAAATGCTACATTAGTAACTTACATGTTTTTATGGAAGTCAAAATACAACATTAGTAATTTAAATGTTTTTACGGAGGTCAAGATACAACGTGAGTAATTTAAATGTTTTTTTACTGAGGTCAAGATACAACGTTTGTCATTTTAAATGTTTTTGCGAAGGTCAGGTTATTTTCTACATATGAAAAATATAAATGTATTCACACAGATCAAGATACAAACATAAGTAATCTAAATGTTTTCAGAAAGGTCAAGATAAAAACGACGCGTGTTACAGATATCACAAGTAAACAATCGTCATTCTGTGAACCCGTGATGTCAAGATAAGAAATGAAATATATTAAAACAGGCTCATAACATTGTTGAAAACATTAAGAGATAGAAAGCAGAGAGAGAGAGAGAGAGAGAGAGAGAGAGAGAGAGAGAGAGAGAGAGAGAGAAAGAAGAGGAGGAGGGGAAGAGAGAGGAGAGAGAGAGAGAGAGAGAGAGAGAGAGAGAGAGAGAGAGAGAGAGGTTATATGTTGGACAGTTTCTGAAATGGAAAGACACTGGCACAAGAATTAATACAGATTGCTAGAGAACCGGGGTTGTGGAAAAGTATTATTTGTGACGCCAATAGACAAGCTACTGATGATGATGATGATGATGATGATGATGATGATGATGATGATGATGATGATGATGATGATGATGATGATGATGATGATGATGATGACGATGATGACGATGATGCCTATTTACTTCTCCTACGTCACCAATATTAACACCCATGTTTTCTTCAAACCAAATTAGTAAATTATTAATTAAATAAAAGACCCTTTTCCTTGGGTGTATCGAGTACATGGTGGTATCTCCATATTCGTATAGACCAATCGACATTCGCTGGATGACGTGGTCAGCATAGTCTTAGTCGCTTTAGTTTCCAGTACGTTTCCAGATAACCATTTTTGGCTGGATCGACTTGGGAACCAGATCACATTTATATTCGCCTCGGTGAGGATTCGAACATATGTCTACCGGACCAGCAGGAAACCGTTCTAGTAACTTCACTACCGCGGCTCCGAAACCACGCAACACCGGCTGTTTATTATCTGGACATCTCGGGTTGACGACTGCCAGGTATTCTGCAACAGCCAGAAGTGGACCTAAGAACAAGCGCTCATACCACACACGACTCTGACAGACTGAGCAAATAACATCTGCCCTACAGGCATTCGGTTGAAGAGACATGTCATACAAGAATTGATTCGGGATCCAGTTTATGATCAATACCAGTTGAAAACAACTGATACTATCAAAGTCATAGATTTGTGAATTGTTATATTATCATGTGCCATGCCAATAAGCGTGGGTGGTCATGTTTCGCCATCTCACACGATCACCAGAGTCGTGAATCTGCTCAGTGTTCTTGTCTCGACCATACCACGAGGCCAAGCCATTCAAGTATTTACTTCTCTGCCTTCCTCTTGTTCTTTTCCTCTCAATCTTGCCAGTTGTCACCAAGTTCCAAAGGTTCCAAATGTTGCTGTATGTAGCCGAGGCGCGGTGTTGGGGTGAGCGCCCAACATTGCTCAAATACCTCAATGGCTCGTGAATACATAACCTATGCAGCAAAAGTCCAACTCCTGGCCTTCACGTGGCGGACCTGTTTAAACTAACAGGAGAAGGGGCGACGGCGAGTCTCTGGCGCCGGAAAATAACCAGTATGCTCTAGATGTGTATGCACGTACATGCATGCGCAGACAGGTGTGTGCGCGCGTACACATCTACACTCGAGTGAGACCACAGTCTGCTCTAGCAAAGAAAGGTGCTGAAGACGGAGGCAACCAGCCAAGAGGCGCACCACAGAAATCAGGATGCCACGCAATCACGCAAAATGGAATATGTCGACTACTGCTAATCGTTATGGTGCTCGCCCTGCTTTGGACCCCCAGGCAGGTGCAGTGCCGGGCCCTATGTCTCGAAAGGGTCCAACCCCAACTACTGGAGGTCCTTCTCAGATGTCCTGTGGAGCCAGGGGACATGAGAATAGGACGACTGGCCATACTAAACGAAGACTTAAAATAATGCACTGGAATGCGGAGGGAGTCAGCAACAAAAAAATAGAATTAGAAAAAATCTTGGACCAAGAAAAAGTAAGCATATGTTGCTTGCAAGAAACTCACCTCAATGAAAATATAGCCTTCAAAATCAGAGGCTACCAGTGTTACCGATCTGACCGAAAGAACAGGCGAAAAGGTGGGATACTGACCCTTGTAAGAAATAACATCATGGCTTCCCAAATCAAAGTCTACATGGAAGGGGCTGAGTATCAGACACTTAAACTTAAGACAGGTAATACAGATCTACATCTGATCAATTACTACTGTCCAAGTGACCGCCCACAGGCACTGGACACTCTACCACTAAAAGAAAAAATGATTGTGTGTGGCGATTTCAACAGCCACTCGCAGAGCTGGGGCTATGATCACATGGACCAGAGAGGAGAGAGACTGGAAGACTGGCAGGATGAGAATAGATTCATGTTGATTAACAAGCCGTCCGACCCACATACTTTCTACTCGAGATCATGGCACTCTACAACTACACCTGACCTGGCTTTTCATTCACCAGACCTGGAGTGGAACATTACACGAACTGTTGGGAAACAACTTGGTGGCAGTGACCATCGGCCAGTCTTTCTAACCGTAGAAAATGAGCTTGTAAGTGAAAGCAGCACCCTCTCGAGGTGGAACTACAAGAAAGCAGACTGGGCAATGTACAAGCATCGCACCAGCATACTGGTTAGAAACCTGAACACTGAGAAAGACATAAATAAAGCAGTTGAAGAGTTTGGGAAATGCATACTACAGGCAGCGCGAGAAACAGTACCAAGAGGAGCCCGTAAACAATATAAACCCTACTGGAGTAGTGAACTGGAACAGTTGCATAATGATGTTGAAGTGTGTAGAAAGCAAGCAGAGGCCACACCCAGCCAAGAACACCACAATAAATTCCATCATGCAAAAGCCAAATTTCAAAGGGCCAAGCTGCAGGCTAGACGGAAAAGCTGGCAGGAGAAAACAGAGTCTCTGAACTTTGAAAGAGACACAAGGAAATTGTGGAAGCTAATAAAACAGCTTAATGACGAGGGCACAGGGAGAAACTCAAAAATTGCACTACATAAAGATGGAAAAATCTTAACAAGAAAGCAAGCAGCTGACCATTTTGCGGACTCGTTCGCACAAGATAGCAATATCAAAATTAGTCCAGAGAAACAACAAGAGATTCGAGAGAAACGACAACATACAGGACAGAAGGAAATAGTACATGAGGTTCTGGAGGCACCCATCACAATTAGCGAACTGGAGCTAGCCATATCAAAACTGAAAATGAGAAAGTCACCAGGAGCTGATGGTATCTCCAATGAAATGATCAGGAACCTAGGAACAGAGGCCAAAACAAAGCTGTTGCAGATCTTCAATAACAGCTGGACCTTAGGCAGTGTTCCACAAGCCTGGAGAGAAGCAATCATGATACCCCTCCTAAAATCAGGGAAAGATGGTTCCATTGCCTCTAGCTACAGACCAATTAGCCTCACCAGCTGTCTCTGCAAAACACTGGAGCGCATCATCAATCACAGACTGCAGTGGTACATTGAAAGTAAAAACATCCTTGTGCCACAGCAGGCTGGCTTTAGGCAGTGCTACTCTACGGAAGATCAGACAACCTACCTCTCTCAAGAAATTGAGGATGCATTCCAAGAGAAGAAGCTGGTGCTTGCGGCATGGATAGATCTGAAGAAAGCCTTTGACAAAGTCTGGAAAGAAGGTCTGATGAAGAAACTGAGAAACTGCAAAGTCAATGGAAGAATGTACAAATGGGTGAAAGCATACTTACACAACAGAAGAGCCCGAGTACAGATAGACGGACTCAAGAGCAAGAAAGTACTACTACGTCACGGTGTCCCCCAGGGCGGAGTCTTGTCCCCCACACTTTTTCTAATCTTCATCAATGATCTTGTTGCTCACCTACCGCATGGAATTAAAGCGGCAATGTACGCCGATGACCTGGTTCTATGGAGCACAAATGAATATGCATCAGTGGCCACCAGATTGCTACAAAGAGCTGTAGATACATTTGCTGCATGGGCAAATAGATGGTGTGTCAGCATAAACACTGACAAGTGCAGCACAACCCTATTTACCCTCTCTCCAAAACATAAGGCAGGGATCATCCAGATAAATGGAACACCCCTAAGAGAAGATAAAGAACCAACATACCTTGGAGTAACATTTGATGGCAAGCTGACATGGAGAAAGCACATCAACAAAGCAGTAGCAAAAGCCAGAAGGAAAATAGCCATCCTGAGAAAGCTAAGTGGAACCACATGGGGAGCCAGTACGAAAATACTTAGCAAAGTTTACCAACAGAGCATACGACCACACCTGGAATATGGGTCAACTGCGTGGTGTTCAGCATAAAATACCACACTACAAGAGCTGGACAAGGTGCAAAATCAAGCACTTAGAGTCACCACAGGAGGGATGAGATCAACCCCTATAGTGGAAATGGAGAAGATGGGGAGGACACAGGCACTGAGTGAGCGCAGAGATACGAAAACGCTAATACAAGCAGAAAAGTTCCTCAGCTTGCCAGGCCACCCTATGAAGAACAGATTTGAAAACCTAGCTATGGGGCGGTTGAAAAGAAGTAGTTTTATCCACCAGGCCAAACGACTCTGCAGAGAAACCACTGATCTGCCCACAGTTGGTATCCCCCTAACAACTATTCCAGAGCGAACTCCATGGAAAGATGAGCATAGACTATCGTTACAAATCCAGACAAAAGTGAGAGGAATATTTGACAAGGAAGAACAGAACAGTGTGCAGCGCAGAACAGCCACTCTCAGCTTCCTTGATGAAGAATACCCACAGGACCTCTGGATCCGAGTCTACACAGATGGGTCAGCACAAAATGCTGTTCGAAATGGAGGAGCGGGAGTGTACATAGAATACCCAAATAATACTAGGGACACAGCCAGAGTACCGACAGGAAAGTACTGCCATAACTATGATGCCGAAATTGAGGCAATCAAGATAGCAACAGAGAAATTACTAAATAACAGCAATGGTACTCAACCTGTGGTGCTACTAACAGATGCAAAATCAGTACTCGAGGCGCTCCTCTCTGGGAAATTGCCAGTACTAAGGACACTACTTTCTGAACTTAGCAGTCAGCATAAAGTCACCATACAGTGGATACCATCCCACTGTGGAGTACCCGGAAACGACAGAGCTGATCAATTGGCTAAGGAAGGAGCCAAAGAGGAACAGCCTGATGTGCCCGTTACATACCACCAAAAGAAAAGAATGATCAAATCAGTCAGAAAGCCACCAAAACCTGCTCAAGATGACTACCACATTATGGACAGACCAGAACAAGTCATTATTCTGCGCCTCAGAACAGGACACAATAGATTACGCAACCACATGTATACAAAATTCAAGATTGGTGAAACAGCCATGTGCACATGTGGATTGGCGTCGCAGACAGCAGAGCACATACTCCAAGACTGCCCAAAATATAACATATCTAGGCAAACCTTCTGGCCTAGAGAGACGACAGTGGAAGATAAACTCTATGGACCACTGTGTGAACTGAAAAAAAACAGTTCAATTCATGCAAGAGACGACATTGCAGATATAGACATATTTCAAGCGAACGAAAGAAGAAGAAGAAGAAGTCACCAAGTTCTCCAGTTTGTTTCGTCTCATAACATGACCAACAATTGTGACTGTCTACGTCTAATTTCTCAAATCAGTTTGCGGTTTTCATGTGTTTCTTGTAGGAGTTGGTCATTGGTTTTTCTGTCTGTCCATGGTATTCTTTGCATTTTCCTAAGAAACCACATTTCCACCGCCTTCAGACGTTTTTCAGCTTTTCTTATCATTGTCCACGCTTCACATCCATACAAAAGTACAGGTTCTACGTAGCACCTCATCACTATTTTTCTCATTGCAAATGACATCTTTTTATTTGGTCAATATGTTTTTCACCTTGCTAAAGGCTACTTTTGCCATGGCGATTCTTGTTCTAATCTCTTCAAGGCATCTCCCATCAGATGTTATGACTGTTCCGAGATAATTGTTACGATTCACTTGTTTAAGAATATTTCTTTACAAACCTCCAAAATAACCATGGTGATATCAAAGAAAAAGGTGACATAAAAATGTGGAATGGAAATAGAAGGGAAAATTCTTAACCATGTGGATAATTTTAAATACTTGGAGGAATTTGTAAATCAGATGGAAGGTGCACAACAGGGATTAAGAGCAGAATAGGGCAAACAAAAGCTGCATTTCAGAAAATGAAAAGTATCTTATGCAATAAGTCACTATCATTTAATGTAAGAAAAGGGGTGCTGGAGTGCTATATAGAACCTGTTTTGCTGTATGGCTGTGAATCTTGGAATGTAAATGAACAAATTAGGAAGAACTTGGAAGCAACAGAGATGTGGTTCCTAAGATGAATGTTGCGAATTCCTTGGACTGCCAGAGTAACTAACGACGATTGCATGAAAGAGGCTAATGAAACTAGAACACTATATACAACAATAAGAAAGAGGCAAGCAGCTTTCTTTGGTCATGTGATGAGAAGAGAGGCATTGGAGAACATCGTGACGACTGGAAAGATCGAGGGGAAAAGAGACAGAGATCGACAAAGAGACATGTTGTTGTTTGTCCATCAAGAATGATGATGACCATTCATTTCATCCAGTGGGATTGAAAGTATGGAGCTGTGAGTTCTAAAATGGCTGATAAGGCCTATTTTGGCTCGAAATGTTCTTTGACAATGTGGACAAAGAATGCTTGACGTTTCTGGAGGAGGATTTTCTGCAGTGGTTTTTCTGTTCTGTCTTTTCTTCACAGCTCTTGCAGTCCTGGTTGCCTCACAAGTGACTGCACCCTTGCGTAATGATGTACGCCACGAATTTCGGTATCTGGCTGCAGTCTCCCAGGTGTCATGATTAATTCCAAAAGCATTCAGTGAGATTTTCAGAGTGTCTTTAAAGCGTTTCCTCTGGCCGCCTTGGGAGCGTTTACCACAGCGCAACTCGCCGTAAAACATTCGTTTAGGGAGCCTGTGATCTGGCATGCGAGTCAAGTGACCAGCCCAGCGAATCTGATTCTTCATTAGTAGAGTGTGGATACTGGGCATGGACGCTCTTTCTATGACTTCAGTGTCTGGGATCTTGTCTTGCCATTTAATCTTCAGTAGCTTCCTTAGGCAGACTGTGTGGAAGTGGTTTAATTTCCTAGTGTAGCTGATAAACAGTCCAGGTTTCACAAGCATGTAGCAGTGTGGATAATACAACTGCTTTGTAGACTTTCAGCTTTGTTTGCAGGCTTATTCCATTTCTGTCCCATACATTCTTGTACAGTCTGCCAAAGGCCGCGCTGGCTTTGGAGATTTTTGCATTCACTTCGTCATCAATTGTGACAGCTTGTGACACGGTGCTGCCAAGATAGGTGAATTTGTCCACAACACTTAGACTATGACCATTCACTTTGATATTCGGCACAGTGTGATTATTCCCTGGAGCTGGCTGGTACATAACTACAGTCTTCTCCAAATTGATATTGAGCCCAAAGTTGGCTCAGGCATGTGAGAAAGCTGAAACATTATGTTGCATGTCCGCCTCTGAGTTGGCGTATAGAGCGCAATCATCAGCAAACAGGAGCTCTCTGACGGTGTCGCTGTCAATTTTGGTTTTAGCTTTCAGCCTTCTGAGATTGAATAACTTTCCATCCATACGGTAGTTGATGTCTATTCCAATGTCGTTGTTCTCGAAGGCATTCGTCAACATAGCTGAAAACATGAGGCTGAACAGTGTTGGTGCCAGGACACATCCTTGTTTCACTCCATTGGTGACAGGAAAGGGTTCAGACAGTTCACCATTTTCCTGTACTCTTGCCTGCATGCCATCATGAAATAGCCGCACTATTTGGACAAACTTTCGTGGACAGCCATATTTTGCCATAATCTTCCACAGTCGACAAAGAGAACTGATGCTGGCTTGATTAAGACGGTGGCATGGTGGAATATCAGCACCAGAGTTGAGCCAGAACCCCAAAGACCGAGATATGTGGAGAGACATCAACGCCTACGCTAGCCGACATGGCACTTGAATGATGATGATGATGATGATGATGATGATGATGATTATGATAACGGTGGGCGTTGGCCAAGGGAGAACACTCTAACCACAGTAAGGGAGATCATTCAGACGTCATTGCAAAGATGTTGCTGTTTGTAATTACATCTTTCCAGGGCAGTACACCAGTACACTTATTTTACAAGTTTTTCCATGATGAAGTGCCTTCGGGACCACAATATTCATCCCTGAACACACCTCTAGATCCAAAAGAATATCGGAAAGCCAGGAAAATTAAACTTCAACGTGTCGTAGAACGACTGCATTCTATGTATCAATTCTATGCTGCGACCAACGCAAAAACCACGGAGGCTGAGATGCAGCTTTTAAATAGCGATGCTATTGCCCCAGAATTTGAAACTGGGCATTTTAGGCTGCTTAAGAATGATCCGTTTCCAGAGGACATGCGTGTGATATGGACAGCTGTAAACGGTGTTGGAGTAGCCTTCGTTTGTTATGATTATGATAATAGAGTTCAAGGGGAAATAACACTGCGTGTGTTGGTACGAAAGCTTCACGAATGTAAGTGTATTTTACAGCCAAGTGAAATTACCAACAAGCCTGAGAAAGTTGACATTCTGCTGAACAAATTTGTGCCTCATGGCCACACCTTGTTTATGAATCATACACTGATAAGACAGCTGGAGAAGGAATGTGAGGCACTTTTCAAAGTTATTGGAAATTAGGGGAATGGTGAAGAAAGATCATAAAATAAATTAACATTTGCTGTTGGTGTTAGTGTATGGCTTACAAGGATCAAGTCATACGTCAGATTGTGAATGAGTAGCATGAAAATGTTTAAACTAGGCACTTTCAAAACTCCTCATATTTGCACTGAATGTGTGAAGTATGGATTTGTTTTTTCAACAAGTTTTCCCGCTATAGAACCTGGTGCAACATATCCTGCAACTACTGCTCCGACAATTTATTGGAACTGTGAAGCCATGGTTGTAATATCTTCCTGATGTTAAAGGAGAAAATGCCTACAGAGGGAAATGGAATGAGCGTTTTGTGATGTCTGCCTTTAAAACCTGATATAAACAGTTTAATGTGACTTCTGAAATGATGCTGATCTGCCATATGACCTATGGACCATCCTCAGAGTGTAACAACAGAAAAGCAGCAAGAGAGAAGAAAATAATTGAACGGGATCAAGCAGTGGCAATTCTAGAGATAACTAGTGCAGTAAGTCTGACTGAACGAACAGTAGAATTTTACACAACAGACTGAACATGAGAAGTATGTGCCTGTTGGGTTCCGCACCTGTTGACATGTGAACAGAAGCAGACGAGATTTAATTGCTGTCTTGCTCAAAATGTGTCTGAATACATTTTAACAACAACAGTGACAGTAGATGAGACTTTGGTTCACCATTATGACCCACAATCCAAAATGTCCTGCTTGCAAGTGAAAACCCCAGCTTCCCAACACCTTTCAAGCTGAGAGTATGCACATCTTCAGGAAGAGTCATGCTGAGTTTTTTTCGGGGGCAGCAGAGGTGTCCTATTGAAAGATTATGTGCCTTGGAGTAACACAGTTAATGGACTCCACTGTAAAGATCTTCTTACCCCAAAACAACAAATGTTGTGACCAGAATATGAGATAACACAGAATCACGATTTTCATTTGCTTCATGACAATGCACCCTCTCACAAAGCAAGGCTTGTGCAACCAGCAGTCAAAGATGTGAATATTGAAATTCTTAAACGCCCACCTTATTCTCTCATCTCTGAATTTGGCTGTATGGTGTTTTTTTCTTATCCTGAATCTTTAAAAAACAGCTCTAGGGAAATAATTCTCACAGTGCTGAAAGTCATACTGGCATTTGATAAATGGTTAAGTTAGGAAAATAGCTTTTTCTGTTGTCAATTTTGTTGATGGCTTATTTGAATAGGAATAAACACCACATAACATTTCAGATTTTAATGACATTCCTTTCATAGTTTGGGTAAAGACTTATGATTGGTCCATTGTACACTGAGAGGGATATGGACAATAGTTAATATTAATGTTGGAAATGTATTGACAATAGTTAATGATAGTATCACACATCTACTGTCCAGCCCATGCCTGTGTAGATGAAAATAGAAAGGCTGGTTTACTTACTTTCAGGGCACCTCAACAGAGAATGAGGTTGAGCAAGAGAGACATGATATTGTCTATACATTATTGCTTTTTGCACAAGGAAACACAGATCAATGGCTTTATGTAGCTACAGCTAATATAATCAGGCACCAGCAGGAAGAATCATGGTAGAGGCTGAAGCATTGATATGCATAACAAACTTAGCCACTGGAACTATAATTATCCATACTCTTTGACATCTTCCAAGGAATATGGAGCACTTATGGATATGTGCCAAGTTTTGGGTGACAATTTCTACAGGGTGTTTGTAAAGTCTCACTACACTTTGTATGTAGAACACATTTTTTAAAACTTCTTTCTTCCATTGATAAAACCATTCTGTTTGGAGTGCACAGAATTACCCCAACAGACAACAGCCTGCATATTGCTTCACGATGGACTGTGGAGCACAGTTTTTATTACATCATTCATTCATTCAGTAGCATGTCCTTTGCAGAACCTCGCTCCCATAACAACTTTCCAGAAAACCTCTTGATCATAAGCAAGAAGCCCAGCGTCCGATACACACATCTGGAGATCATCCGCCACATCCTGCACCCATCTTCTCTATGGCTTTCCTCTTCCTCTCTTCCCAGGCATATACCCCTCCATTATTGTTCTCTCCAAACTTTCGTGATGTTTCAAGTGACCAAAATATTTCAATTTTCTTTGTTTTATCGTCTTTAATAGCCAGCCTTCTTCAATATTCAGCTCTTGAAGTATGGATGCATTTGTTCTTTTCTTTACCCAAGATATTCTTAGAACCCGTCTATAACATTTATATTCAAAGGCATTTATGCGCTGTTCAGCTTGTTTAGTAAGTGTCCAGGTCTCACAGGCGTATATTGCAATGGGAAAGATGCATGCTCTTAAAAATCTAATTTTTGTAGTTCTGTCTGTCCCACTCCTTAATTTATTCAGTTGTTTTAGTCTTTGAAGAGTAATTGATAGTCGTAGTTTAATTTCTTTCATTGTGTCACCATTGTTGGTAATCAATGACCCAAGATATTTAAAATTTTTATGACATCATGTACTTTATTTTTCAAATTTATTCTACATACAAAGTGTAGTGAGACTTTACAAACACCTGGTAATTTATGAGTAATACATGTATGTATAGTCTTAGATTGCTAGCTGTCATTACAGTTTATTACACTTGTTACACTTTATAAGAAATATAGACGTTAGTTAACAGTACCATGACATATGAATAACAGCTAGAAATTATTAGCTTATTTTTAAGATATTACGGTAAGAGAAGAAATTATTGTGTACTTATTACAGTACCTGAAGATATAAAGCATATCTGTCTGTGTGGAAGTCTTATTTTATATAGTAGTAAAAGATGGCTGATCTCCATGGCAAAAGGATTGCGGATGTAGTTCGTAATCCTGTATAACCGTGTTTGAGACACAGCTGTGCGCAATTTGGCAGCAGACCGTGTTGCTTGGTTTTGCATGGGTATTGGTGCCGGTCATTCAGAAAGCAATGGCAGACTACTGAACATAAACCTGCTAAGAGATCACAGGGGCAGAAATGCTGGTGTTGACTGATGTCCTGTAAAACGGATATGCAAAAAAACAAAGTAAAAGATGAAAGATTGCTACTTTGTGAATGTTTTGTGCATTCATTAAAATATGAGAGGACATGTAAGATTGCTGTATTGTGAATGCCTTATGTATATATTACAGAAAGAGATTAGTGCTTCTACTAAAGCAGTTGCATGCATAATACTGCAACAGTATAGATTATTTGGAAATTAGAGAGCATGAGAATGAAAGAGTTAACGCTTTGTGTTATTTTATGTTATTTAAGCATATGAATCTAAGACTTTCATACTTTCATATATAATTATTGCATGTCCTTTGCAGGACTTTACGATGCCCTAACCCCTGGTTGATTTACAAGGCAATTTTATATACAGTAATTTGCCATTTCTTTCTGAATGAGACGTCAACATTGAAGTCCAAATTACTAGCAGATGGTTTTGAAATAATGATTTACATTATTCATATTGTATTTGACAGTAGTTTACATATTTAGGATCAGAGGTAAATAGCAAATTATCCCTAGACCAGGAAATCAACATCAGGATTGGTAAGGCAGCAACAACAATGAACAGGTTAACAAAAAGAGTCTGGGAGAACAGGAAGCTTACTGCAAAAACAAAAATCCTTGTCTACTAAGCCTGTGTCCTTAGTACTATTCTTTATGGCAGTGAAGCCTGGTCAATTTACTCACATCAAGAGAAACGTTTAAACAGCTTTCATATGCTGTGTCTGCAAAGAATACTTGGTAGTAAGTGGCAAGACAAAATCACAAATACTGAAGTATTGAAAAGATCAGGTTGTGTGGCGGTTTGTTCCATGCTCAGTCTTCGTAGACTTAGATGGATAGGACATGTTAGAAGGATGGTGATGGTAGAATACCAATGGACATCTTTTTTGGTGAATTACAAATGGGTAAGAGATCTCAGGGTCAGCCTCTACTACGATACAAAGATCTGTGTAAACGGGACATGAGTAATACAGGCATTGATAATGCCCATTGGGAGCAAGTCTCCGCCGAACGTGTTGCTTGAAGGGCAAATATCAGAAATTGAATAAAGACAAAGAAGAAAATGATTGCACATAGGTCACACACTGAGGCCGTGAGACGTAAGATGGTGCGTGATGGTGAAAATAATGATGTGTTCACATATGCATCCATTATGGACAAAAATCTACAACATGAATTGGTCTGATCAGTCACATTCGCTACCGCCATTGGTTGTAGTTATGCTTTTTTTATAGCACAATGTAACAAACTATGGTCTGTCAAAACGGCAAGGTGAAAATGAATTGTATTGGATGTTCACTTAAGTATCTTTTGACTACTGGTATGCCTAATTATATATTCTACTATTTGTTTATCATTTAAGGGTTTTATTCTGTTTTTTTTCTTGGCTTGTCTGTTGCTTTCTAACCTGCTTGAACAGCAGTGGTTATAACTGAGGTGATTAATCAAAGTTTAACACTAATGTAAACATAAGGTTTCTTTTTTTTTTTTTTTTTGCACTCGCTTTGAACTCAAGCTTAGTCCATACACACTATTTATATTAGTGATGGACTGAATTTTGCATGTGGATTTGCTTTCCCCATTAACAGTGTTCCTTGCCAACAGGCGAACCCATCCGACTTCAGAGGTACTTGTAATTAACGTCCCCAAGTCAAGGACAACAGGTCAACATTTTAGTCCAGCTGTCCGGTGTAGGGGTTGAACCCCTAACCTCGGCATCAGCACAACGGATGTTTAAGAACACACTTAATTATCCATTCGGCCATGCTGACCTGCAGGTTTTTATTGTTATTTTGCTTCTAACATTTTCAAAACCGTGTTTCCCCTTAGTGAATTTAAACATAAAAGCCACAAACGATAGCCACTGGCTATAAAATTCCAACCTCGGCCATCTCTCAACACGATTTCTGAAATACTCAGAGGTCGAAGCAATTAGGCATCTACATCCGAAGTTATACAGACAGACAGAATTCATTGTGTCTGCGAATATTGTGGAGATAACAAATGCTCTAAATTCAAACAGTATCTATTCACTTCATATGACTTATAGGGTGTATTTTAATGACTGTGCAGTGTTTGAAAATATTGCCAGTCCAAGTTTTGTATTCACCCTCTGTAAAGTTCATGCAACATAATAGGTAAATACAAAACTTGGACCGGCAATATTTTCAAACACTGCACAGTCATTAAAAATACACCCTGTATAACTCAGCTGTATGCACCTGGCGAGATGCAGTGAAATATGCCAGGCAATAAATTGTGCAACCTATTTTCCGTGGCTAATGTGTTGAATGTCTAAAGTTTTCTTGAGGTGGTTTGTCTGGAGCAGACTCTTTGGTTCTCCCAGTCATCGGATATGTTGATGAAGTTGATGTTGCTGATGTTATTGTTTGTTGCCCAGCTGTTTAAGCTGTCAACATTATGGTTTATTTGTCTTTCTCTGCCTTTCTTGCCAAATATTTCCCCACAATTTCTATTCCATCTCTTCAGTTGATAAGCTGCATACATTTCATCTTTCCCTTGTGGTTTTGATAAATGATCCTGTAACACCTGCATGTGTCAGTACAGTATGTCATATGTTAGTATATCATATGTCAGTCTACAGTATCAGTATTTGTTTTCTTATCTGTCCATGAGAGAGTGTCCAGGGCGAAATGGTTATGCCACCTGACTTATGCTCCGAAGGTTGTGGGTTCGCTTCCCGTCTTAGTAGTTCATTTCACAAATACAATTTTCTTGGAGACTCCTGAGGGTCGTCACTGAAGCTATAGAGTTCATGCTTTGTGTGAGGCTGTCGGCGGGCAGCGCTGCAGAAAGAGACAGGGCCATATGGGATAACACCTAAGTGCAGTGAAGTTAATCTTCTTTCCTTGTAGAACGTGTGTATCTGTCTATGGTCATCTCAGCATCCTTCTCAAAAACAACTTTATTGTCTCGATTCTTCATCAATTTAACTCATTGTCCATAATTTTTTTTATTTTTTTGGGATTTGCTCACTTTGAACTCAAGTGTAGTCTATACACACTACTTCTAATAGCACTGGACTGATTTTTTGCGTGTGGACTGGATTTCCTTGTTACCAGTATCCCTCGCCATGAGGTGAACCCACTCCGACTTATGAGTATTTGCAATTTACATCCCCAAGTCAAGGACAAAAAGTCACCATTTTAATCAAGCTGACTGGTGTAGGGGTTGAACCCCTTACCTCGACTTTAGCACACCGGATGTTTAAGGATGAGTGCTCTTAACCATTTGCCCATGCTGAGCTCCATTGTCCACACTATGTTATTCACTATGTCAAACATGCCTCCATTAGCACTAGTCCATTAGCACTACTGCTGTAAACGTTTCTGCTGGTATCATTGTTGAGATATGTGCGTGTGTGGGAGGTATGTAGATGAAACCTTCAGCGACAAATGTTCACACTAACAGTGGACTTTCAGTTCACACACCCAACAGTACAGCTCTCTGTCTGAAGGTAAACAGCATACATACAATATCAGAAACTGAAACACATCGATTCATTTGCCACCGATTGGAGCAGCACACTGGAAACGCGAGTCATGAATAAACAAGCACAGTTGTATATTACAGTCTACTTACACACCAATCCTAGAGGCTGGGAACCCGGGTGGTCCCTGTTCCTACTTACAGTGCCCCAGATGCAGGACGGTTCCTTCAATGTCTCAGTTTCCTTCTGCAGCATTGACACATTAACCCTCAAACAATGCTCTCGCGTCTGGGCAGACTTATGTGGTGTCTTTTTAAACATAGATCATACGTCAGTGTATGATGATCAGATGATTGTTGACCCTAAGTTCTTTGTTTTATCCTCCACCTCAAAAGAAAGTCACGGTCAGGTACATTACTGATCAAGTGAAGGGTTACGGGTAGCCTTCCCATATTGGATTATAATATATTAATGTCAGATGTAGCGAAATTTGCAAGATGTAGCAAATAATTGCGTAAGTTGGTTGAGGGCCTATACTAAGACTCCAGTGAGGATACAGAGAAGAAGAAGACTATCAAAACATGACACAAGACTGTCAAGAATGTTACCTTGCTGTCTTCCTCTGTCTCTCTTTCCATAAATCTTTTCAGTTGTCACAACCAATTTCAGTTTTAGCCCTTACAGGATGTTACAGTCAACACCAGTATTTTTCAGCTGCTGTTGATGTATTAGGCAAGTTTTACGTTCAGTAGTTTGCCATTGCTTTCTGAACGACCGGCTCACATACCTCCAGCACGGCACGCACCACTGTCGATTCTCGCAGCTGCTGTTTTCCCACGTGGATATACGGGATTACGAACAATGTTGCTAATTCCTAGGATAGAGAGGCCTGCACAGTTCTCGGCAACTGCACTAGCCATGCAGCCTTAATTCCTCAGGCTCAAGGGACCTCCCCCCCCCCCCCCCCCCCCCCAGTCCTACACCGCAAGGTACTATAGGCAGTAAATGACAGTTTTTTCAAGTTGTCTTTGCGATTTGGCTTCCTCCAAATGTCCAGATTTCTCCTCTTGGCTGTCCAACGAATGTTCAACATTCTTCTATAAAAACACATCTCCAGACCCTCTGTAATGTGCGTGCGTTTATGCAAAACTGGGGTGAATGGACGAATTAAGAATTTTACAATACTATCAAGGACGAGACAGGAACACTGGAGCTGATCCACGACTCTGGTGATCGAGTGAAATGGCGAATCATGACCGCCCACGCTTTCCGGCATGGCACATGATTGATTGATTGATCAAGGTAAACTGGGTCAGAGAAGAATATGGGGATGTTAGGTCAGAAAGGTGGAGGTAAGAATTCCAAAACAAATGTGGGCCCGAAACACAATGGAGGGTATATCACGGAGATGTCAGTCTTAAGTCACGAAGGCACAGAGAAAACGTGATAGTAGACTAAGGGACAAAGGGAAACTCAGAAATGTTATGTTGGAGGAATCTAGATTGGAGTCAAAGGGGGTAAATGATGTTTCTTGGGAGGTCCCGGGAAGAGTGAATAAAAGCGAAGTCTGGGCAAATTGGGGGGGGGGGGGGGAATGAGTGGAGTTGTGGCGGAGTTAGGGACGACCCGCCTGGTGGTTTTCAGGCAGTGAAGTTGAATTCTGAGGCGAAGTGAGAGAGATTTAGCGAGAGCATTCAGTCTGAGGCTAATCGAGGGAGTCATAGCCAAACAGTGGAGTTCTAAGTTCTGGACCAGTGAGGGGAACTGAGGATACTCAGATGAGGTGGTTAGATTCACGGACGGAGAAGAGTCCGTAATAGTGTATTGTGCGAAGCCAGTAAACGGCAATAGTGTGGTGGCAGGAGCTTACTGTGTTATATTCTAATCTGAGTGTGTTGGACATGCTCTTATACAATCTAGATAGATTTCACTGTTGAAGTTTCATAAAGAGTGTTATAGCATCGAGTTTGTTTCGAATTAAAATATTGTGTGCGCAGACTAGTGTTCTATATTGATTCATCGTTGTTGAGCAGTCGTCTGACACAATATTCACACTGACATCCTCTAGACACAACCACAGCCACTTCTATCTGTCAATCACCTTGTGACACTCCCCATTGACTTTTTCGCTTTCCGTATAATATATAGGGTAGTTGAACAGGATATTGAAAACAAAAGTAAATTAATGTAAACAATTGAAGAAAGAAAAATGTGTAGAGTAGCTTTATAAAATCATCGTCATCATGTGCCTTGTCGATACGCGGGGGCAGTCATGTATCGCGATCTTACACGATCACCAGAGTCGTGGATCAGCTCCGTGTTCTTGTCTCGACCATGCCATGTGGCCAAGCCATCCAGATATTTACCTCTCTGCCTTTCCCTTGTTCTTTCCTCCCAATCTTGCCAGTTGCCACCAAGTTCTCCAGTTTATTTCTTCTGATAACATGTCCAAACAATACAGTTACAAAAATCAGATGACATTACGACGACAAGCCTTCATCCCCAAACAAAGACAAGACAACGCAGACCACGTAGATGGCGCTGTAGTGACTACATTATGACATTATATAATAGATTCGTGTCAGCTAAATATAAGCACAATTAAATAACATATGTGGTACTTAACCCAGAATATCAATCAATAAACAAGAAAATCAATAAACAAACATGAGAAGAACCAGTCGACTTGTATGTTTAGAAAGTCATTGCCATGTCACGAAAAGAACTATGATAAGATCTATTGAATTCAGTCAGGTGAACAAATGCTAGTAAAAGTGTTGTTATATTTCTTCGGATCATATTGCACCGCTTATCGATAAGCTGGCGGGAGAAGTAAAGCGGAAGCGTACAGGAGGAAGACAATGTTCCAGGTGGGTAGACAGCTGCAAGAGATGGAAGGAGAGAAAACTGTATGCGTGCAACGCGAAGACGCAATAAAAATAGGGTTGGCGACCTTCAGTGCGGAGATGCCATTTGATAATGGTATGGCACATAATGTAATTAGATGCATCTCCGGGATATGGCGGAAACAGTAGAGACCCATGGCTTCGGCGCTCCGCGAACGTATTCACTGTCCCTCGACCGGTGTGGATCGAGAGTGTAATTATCAAATATAAAACTGTCAGGTACCTTTACAAACGAAGGAGCATCACTGTCAAGCGTGGAAAAGAAGAATGAGGGGTGCGGAGAGACGACCTAGCGAATAGCTCTATCAAATGTATACAGTTTTTTTGTTAAGTTCCCAATTAATTAAATATAAATCCCCATTTACCACCCCACTCCCCCGGTTCGTTCTCTTGAAAACCTGGCTACGCCATTTGGCAGAACACAACAGATAACTATAAATTATACAGTAACACTTACTGAAACATACCGCGTGCTTCCCCACCCCCACCCCCTTCGGCCCTCCACGAATTCTTTTTAACTATATCAAGTATATCATAGAAGGGTTGAAAAGGATTTTAGTTGTATACATCATCATTCTTCTTCTTCTTCTTCTTCTTCTTCTTCTTCTTCTTCTTCTTCTTCTTCTTCTTCTTCTTCTTCTTCTTCTTCTTCTTCTTCTTCAACAATTTGCCCATCTATTAGGCCACAAACGGAACCATTTGCTTGAGGTCTTCGCCAGTCCCCCAAAGTTTGCCTCGAAGTGTCGCTCGTTTGGGTCAGATTGCCTCCCTCAATTGGGCGAAATCAGGGCAGTCTTGTAGGGCAGTTCTTTTTAATTAGTCGACAGATCATATTCCCCCACTTCACATCGGTGCATATTTCCCCTCTCAGCATCTCTCTCAGTGTGTAGCGGCTGACTACATCAGTTATGTGTTTGTTACTATTCTTCTTTGGCTCTTTGTATATAGCCCTTTTGTCTGGCTTGTTTCACTCCTTTATTTAGCTTTTATGTACTTACTGTCTGGTTAAAGTTGCAGATTCTGCCATCTTTTTAAGTCGTTTAGTCGTCCTGTCTTCCTGAGGACATCCTTTATTATCAGCCCGATCCTTGCTCTTCCACTTTCCACAGTAGCTTCGGCCGCAAGCTTGTTCATTTCTTTTTACATGATTTAAAACAATACATCAGTATTGACCCTCTCAAAGACTCCACTGGCAGTCTTCGAGCCCTGTCCATCTCGATATTCCTGAGCAAAGTCATCGACTTAATATATTCCTATGCTATGTCCTTTCTATAATCCTTGCCGACAAATAATGCATAATTCTGAACACAAATGTTTGGATAAATAGCATTTTAAATTCATGTTTTGATTTAATACTGCCATAAAATATTTTTCTGTTGTTGTTTGTTTGCTTTCTTGCCTGTGTTCGTTGGCTTGAGCTCCAACGCGAAGTCCTGTATGTCGGATGCAGGCATCCTGTTGTCCAGCATCAGTGTGATGCCATACAGGACCTGAGGTTTGCGTGAGTATCCGTTGTCCCATGTCTGGCTTATTGGTGTGCAGACTGGTGGTTCCTCGCCGTACAGGCAGACACTCTCCGACTTCGGAGGAATCGGCGATCCTACTGACTTTAGCCAGGACCCCGAAGGGACCCGTTGCCCAAGATGCTCGACGAGGACGCGCCAATAGGTCTTGGCAGTTTATAACCCGACCCTGGTGCCTTGGAAACACCTCTGCGTCCCTCTGTTGTTGTTTTTGAAAATGTATACATTTTAATGACAATGTTTAATCCTTGACATCATATTTTCTCAGAGGATAAAAGGCCCTGTTTCCGCAGCCCCTTATCAAGGAAGCAGTTGTAAGCTGCTCCGTGTACGAAAGAAGAACGAGATAGAACACAAAGGCTCCGACTATAACGAAATCGATACAGTCGACGGTTGAACGTGGCCATTCATCTCAACGAACTGGAACTGGAACAGCTTCTTCTTGCTGTTGTCGGTCAGCTAATAAAGTGTAAAAGCCCATCGCACGGCCCTGGTAATTTTCTGGCGTAGGTTCTTGGGCTTGTGGGCTTTTGTTCGGTAAAATTTACGCAAGTTGTCCTTTTGTGTCTATTTGATGACGGTGTAGACTCTGGCAACAGACTTTCGTACTGTGTAAATATTGACTGAAACTACTGAGCATAATCTTGCCAAGACATCAACAACAGTGGTAAAATGCTGGTGTTGACAGCGATGTCCTGTAAATAGGATATACGAAAAAAAAAAAAAAGATCTTGCCCAATTAGACTACTACAGCACCGCCTGTCACTTTCTTTAGTCTTTAGCCACACGCAGGATTTGCAACTCCTTTAAATTATCCAGTTGCTTGAGAAGCTCTTCCTTCTTCTTGACTCGCAGCTTTGGCTTTAGCCATCATGGTTAGTATTCCGACTGTTATTAAATATACATATACTGACGTGTATAGATTCATATCAATGACCGAATCGGGGAAGCACCGTATTGGAAAGTGTAATTATACAGCTTTATCACACACAGCCTCTCTGCCTAGTTGTACATCTTTTTATTTCTTATGTATTCTGTAATGTTTCCAAGTTCATATTTATGATTTAAAATAATATAATTAATTAAATGACACAAATTATTTCTAAATATCGGTTTTCTTTTTGTAGTTTGTAACTGAAGAGAAATATGTAAAGAATTTGGAAAATGTAACGTCAGCTAACAAATTGTACTTATAAACGTTCCTGGCACATTCTTCGTATTTTCTTCATTCCATTCGCGGGAATATCTTCTATGTTGTGTTTGAGAAAGCAAGTTTCGTGAAATTGGAAGCATTAATTGTGTTTCTAGAAACAAAGGATTGTTAACAGACAATATAGAGTGATAATCAGACTTCCCTTCTGTTCGCAGGAGTTTATTGCGATCAAATAATAGAACATTTTTACCATTATCATGAACGGCACGGCAGGTAGTCACGCTATTCTTGTGCGCGTTCGAAAAGTTGATGGCGAGGGAGCACGGCCTGCGTTTTCATACACTGGTCGTGAGGGACAAGTTGCTTGTAGTGTTGGTAACAAGGTCTACATATTTGGTGGAGTCGAGCAGGGCCAGGGGAATGAGCCAAAGGAATCCAACGAGCTGATTGTGTTTGATCTAGGTACGAGATTGAACTACTTCCCGAACACAATTTTGAATTTTTAACTTTAAAAGTTTAGTTTAACTTTAACTACTTACTTACTGAACACTACTATAACTATTAGTATTATTAGTGACTAATAATAATTAACCTAAAGTTAGATTAATCCTCTAGTAGTAAAGCCTTGCCTTTAGTGCCTTTCTCTAATTCTAAATTGGTTAATTCTTGATCTAGAAACATTAAAGTTAGCTGCATATCATATCCTTTACTTTACTTTTACTACAGGACGTCACTGTCAACACTAGCATTTTTTGCTGTTGTGATCTCTTGGCAAGTTTACGTTCAGTAGTTTGTCATTGCTTTCTGAAAGATCCGCACCCATACCATTTCGTAAAACGCCAACGCAAGACAGTCTGCTGCCAAATAACCCGCAGCTGTGTTCCGAATGCAGGATTATGAACTGTCCTTAACCCCTTCGCCACGCAGCCAGCAGAATCAGAAACGTAAACGTAACACTAATTTGACATTTATTAATTAATATTATGAAATATTGTATTATATATACCATACATAATCATTCATGCCACGAGTATTCTAACGTGGATTGGCGGCCTTTTATCAGGGCTTTTGCAGAATAGAATATTGTTCTCATCACAGCATCCCAAAATATTCTCTATAATTTACCAGTTCTCATACATTTTCACATCAAAGGTGTCTGTAATGTCCTGTAGTATCCTTCTTTGTCCTGGACGACAACCCCCCACCTGTTCCTGGCACCAGTCCTACTATCACTGTTATTTCCAAACCAATATGATGTTTCTTCTTCTGCGATCATCCGGAGTGTTTTTTCAGATGTAATTGAGGTGTATTGTTATGCACCCTTGGGCCTAGACCCTTAGACCAATACTTTTGCATGCAAGTTTTTAAAACCAGGTTAGCATTCCTGGGGGACTCACTTTTGTGGTGCCGTCACAGCCCAGCTGGTCAAGTTAGAAGAACGGCCGAAGACTTTACAGTCCGCCCTCAAGAGAAGGCAGGGACAGTTCATGGGCATTTTCCACCATCCGAGGGGGCGCTTCCATAATTGCAGGGCCGACACATAGAGCTCTGGTGCTGGGTTCACCCAAGGATTTGCCACATCCTGCACATGGCTGCTTTAATTCCTTACTTCCATGTATTGGGCAATCCGCTTCCCGCACAAACCAGGAATGGTCAGTCTGTAGCCGACTTCCAATACGCGAGCTTTCGATTCGGACGTTGTGCCTGGAAGATCAGTACTGTTCTGGTCAGAAGACAAGATAGTCAGAGCTGTTTCAGCCGGAAGACAAGATAATCAGAGCTCTTCCGGGCAGGAGGGACCTGTCAAGGCCTGTCTGACATGTAGTTGTGCTTCCGTCGGCAAAGCTCTTGGGGTCATTGAGACACGCAAGTCGCTACCACAACAAGGTGGAGACACTTCAGAGGGGATTATGATGTTTAATAAATCCAAAGTATTTCCGAGACATAACATTTTTTTAAACGTTTACTTTTTAAATCATAATTTTCTGGCCACATAATGAGAAGACCAAAAAACATTTTTTTAAAGAAAATAATGACTATTTCTTTCTGATGTTTGTGGTAAGTTGTCTTTGCGACTGCTACCTTCACCATGGCGATTCTTGTTCTAATCTCTTCAAGGCATCTCCTATCAGATGTTAGACTGTTCCGAGATAATTATACAGATTCACTTGTTTATTTTACGCTGTTTTATTCTATATCAGCATCTGTTTTATCTATTTTCATCACTGGTGGTGCCACACAGTATTCATTAAAGTGCTTAATTTCTTTTGGTCAACATAAAGTTGATAAAGATGTGTTTTTAAATTCTATCAGTTGGTACTGCATTTGGTGCCTTCATCAGTAACAGAATACTCCCCCCACATCTTTATTCTGCAATATTTGTAATTTGCCCATGCTGTATTTGCAGGTCTGTTGCCATGATGTTTCCTTGCCTTGTTACCAGCACATTTCAATGGCTACTGGCTCCAGCCTTTTTATCAGGTCTAAGATTGTAGGTCACTGTAACCTGGGCATTCTTAAAGGGTCTTTTACTTTACTGTTATACTTGTTTCATAAAACATAGTTTAAAAACACCAATGGTGTTTCTTCATAATAGAGAAACTTTTAATATTTAAGAAATGTGTGAACATAACTTTGAAATAAAATGAATTTTAGAATAGAATTATCTTCAAATCTGCAAGATTTGCTAGACTAGAACAGTATTGCTTAACAAGTAAGTATTTCAAGATCCTCGCCGATGCAACGAAGTTCGTGCATTGAGCTGAGTTTCTCCAGACTCAGGTTTGAGTTAGGAGGAAAACGGAGCACTTATGGGTTAAACCTTGTGCCGTGATGTTGCTCCAATGACTAAACTAAACTAAGTATTGCTTAACAAAGCTGCAAGAATTTAAAATAATTCAAATAACATAATTAAATTTGTGTCAGATGCAAGACAATGTTTCGTCCATTTATCCACCTTATAGAATTTTATGTCTCCACGAACTGGACTTCTTGCGTAGACATGACTAAATAGCAGTAAAGATGAATAAGATAAAGTTGCCTATCAATAGTAGATGCATTATGCTCCAGACTTATTGTAACAGTGCAACATAATTCACTTTATGAATTGGAAGAAAATAAAAAGGGAGGTTACTGCATAGATTTGGAGAAAACAATGAAGGTTATTGAGAGCAGCACTGTGATACAATTTTTTTTATTTTTTCGTTCCCTCGCTTGGAACTCAATAGTCCGTACATGTGCTGCTATTTATAGTTCACAGGACTGATTTTTGTGTGTGGATTAGCTTTTCTTATTACCAGTGTCCCTCACCATCTGGCGAACCCACACTGACTTCTGGAGTACTTGAAGTACAAGGATGAGAAGTCAACATTTTAGTCCAACTGACCGATGTATGGATTGAACCCGCTGCTTTGGCATCCGTACACTGGACGCTCAAGAGCAGGTGCTCTTATCCATTGGGTAATGCTGTCACTGTGACAAATGACAAAATAAGAGACATGTAGCATTTTTAAAATGCTTCTGTTGCTAGTTCTGGTGTTATAATATTTTCATACTTTTACAAAGAAATGTTTCTATGTGTGTCTATTACAGCATCTTCTAAGTGGTCTCAGCCTCGAGTTGCGGGCATTCTTCCCCCACCACGATCTGCTGCATCATTAGTTGCTGTAGGAACAAAGTTGTACTTGTTTGGAGGCCTCAGCCACATGTCTGGCTGGTTTGATGACTTGTTTGTGTTTGATACAGGTAAGTTTTTTGTGTTTGGTTCCCTGGGAACTTTCTATGAAAGGAGAGCTGGTCATATAATAGCACCGTGGGCTAGTGTGTACAAATTCGGTCACTTCCATCAGAAGCTTTTTACAAAGTTCAACATTGATTACAACTTAATAAAGATATGTAGGTGAAATAGGTACTGATGGAAAAGACATCAGAACCCTTTGTAACTTGCTCTTGTTTGCTCTTTATTCCCTATTGAAGCATATGTCCTCAACCAACTCATGCTAAGCAGTCTAATAATCCTGCAGCTTGCTCCATGTCCTCCCTATATGGTTAAATTGTATCTAATTCTCTTCTCAATTCTCATATCAAATGAACATTTTGTGCAATATATCCTCGCATGTTACATAGAACAAATTTTAATGCAAGGCTGCGAAACACTTTTTGGCCACATTATGAGAAGACAAAAACTGGAACATGTTGTGACAGCCAGAAAGATTTGTGGAAACAGATAGAGGAAGACTGCGTGAAAAAATTCTTGATAGTCTTGTGTCTTGGCGTATAAGGGAGTTGATCCAAGCCGTTGGAGATCGCAATTTGTGGCGAAGCATGATTGCCAATGCCAGCCTGCAAGGCACTGGATGATGATGATGAATTTTCACCTCTCCGTTTTAGGTCTCTATTTTGTTTGCATTATGCATTCCAGTGAAAGGACTACCTGGTTATACTATTATCTGGTTTTCTCAGTCCCCCATCCATTGCCACCATCATTCACTCACCTTTTGATTTGCTGATAATAACTTATATTAGAAACAAACTCTACAGCAAGATCAGCCAGAAATTGCTCAGCAGGTATTGGTTTACAGAGAGAAATAGGACAACAGTATGTTTTGTCTCATTGGTTAACCTACATACAGAAGCACAACTGATAAGGTCTCCAAGAACTAGTTAAACAATTCATGAATATTGGTTGGGTATCGCAGGCATATTGTAGGCTCATAAACGGCAATATGCCTCAGACACTGAAATACTTTGGCTATATTAAATGTCACAGCGGATTGGACAGAGTGGTGTAGGAAGGCGTGGTCTCAAAAGTTCACCCTTATCTGAAGGATTATGTATCTAATCTCACTACTGAAGAGATCAAGGGGATGTGTAATGTTAGATACCAATAGTTTTTGTAATAATTGTCAGTGAAATGCTGGAATTTGTAGCTTGTAAGCCAGAGGCAGATAAGGGTGTCTCTGTCACACCACATCAAGAATTAATCTATCATTTTATCTGATTTAAGTGGACATGTTTAACTTAACTCTCAACTTAATGGCACATGTGGACCAAAAGTCATTTTTCCTTGTGGGGATAGATAATAGAATAGTCATTGAAACTACAAACTGAAGATGTTATTATTTAGAATCAAACATGCCATTTACATGGACAGAGCAAAATCAAGTGTCTGTTTAACAACCTGGTGCACTAGAGCAAAGGTGTGGCTTGATTGTTAACGTTGGGTGGCTAGACCAGTAGCAATGGAACTGGTAAATAAACCAAACTCTACATGATGAAGTTAGCATTATTACTTGCAAACTTGAATTTTCAGTCACAAATTCCTGGAGCATCCCAGACACTGAAGGAAACAGACCAAGGGCTCGCGATAAACTACAAGCAGTTGCCATTGACGCAAATATATATTATTTTGGTGGCTTTGGGCCAAAAACTGATGAAGCAGAGGCAGCTGATGTGAGTACTTGACACTTATACATTCAAAATAAGCTGTCTAATCATCTCTTGTAAACTATTATAAAATCCTGAGACATACTAGCTTTATGACAAAATTTGTTACCCTTGATTTTAATGTAAAAGTATTTAGCTCTTTATTTTGCTTATGTGCCGGATTTAAAAAAAAATGCTGTTTATGGGAAGTAAATTAAGACATGAGACATGCAGTTAGCTTTCTACCCGAGCTTAACACCAAATCTGCAAATGAAAATAAATATTTGTGAGCACATGGGTTTCAGGGGAAACAACCTGAGAAATACTGGTTAGAAAGAGTATTATAACAAATTTAATTGTCAAAACGGGTGCAGAGGCTGATTTGCCAATGTTCAGTACTACACTTTCTCGTAGAGTATCCTGCAAAAAGACACTAGTCTGGCTAACAAGAGGAGGATGGACTGCAATCTCCAGTGTGGTGAAGCATTCTTCTACCCTTTATTCTTTATTTTAACATAGGTCCTTTGCCATCTCATTCCGAGCTGACTTATCTTTAGCAGTCTCTTTCTGCTCGCTCCATGTCCTCATTAATTTCAAATTTTGTGTATTTCTAGATAATTTTCTATTCTGTTGGCTCTGTGGGTTATAGACAGATGACTTTCTAGTTATACTATGATCAGGTTTTCTCAGTGTATGATGTCCTACCCAGTGGCAGTGTCATTTTCTTACCTCTTGATCCACTGGTATTTGTTAAGTGCTGTCCTTGAGCGCTACATTGATGATTTTGTTATACCATGATAATAGTTCTGTTCTCCATAGACACCAATTAGTGAATGTTTGTAGTTTATTAATAATTGTTTTAGATTGTTCACCGTGTTTCTAATCTAAGGGTAGTACCGATTTAATGTTAGATTTAAAAATTCTAAGTTTGGTGCTAAGCTTAATTTCCTTTGATCTTCAGAAATTTCCTAATGCTATGAAAGCTTCTCTTGCCTTTTGTATTCTAATTTTAATATCTTTATCCAAATTTCTACCTAAATAGGTGTTTGATTCTAACTCTTGAAGTTGAGAGGTAGGAGAAGTGCCTGGGGGTTCTTAGCAAAAGCTAATGGTCGACGTTTGATGCAGGGGAGCCTGGCATATGCCACACCATCTAGCTTAAGAATGGAGGTGGAGGCGGTCAGTGCAGCTTTCCACTGGATGGAGAATACGATACACACATCATGATTGTAACTGACTTAGAAAGCATGCTTAGGAAGGTGAGGACAGGCAAGCTTCGGGCAGAGTGGCTTGTTTCGCTTCGGAGGTCACGGGTGGCAAGCATCGCCTGGATCTTTTCTTCGGGGTGTGCTGGGGAATGAACAGGCGGACAGATTCACGGGCTCTGCAAAACTCGGTGGATTATTGATGCATGACAAGGCAGACGTGGTTGCGGCCTAGTGGGAGCATGTGCACACCTCGGAGGAGCAAATGGATTACCATGGTCTGGCAATAATGAGACAGCGAGGAGTGACGAGGGGATCTGGCCGACGCTCGACGCTCAGAGGAAAGGCGAGACGGACCTATAATCAGATTGCTACTGGTACTATTGGTGTTGGAACTCTTCGTTGGCTGCTGAGGATGGGGACAGAGCACTTATGGGAATGCCCCGAATGCTGTGATGTCGGTTCCTAAATCAGTCAATCAATCTTGAAGTGAGGTTTCACCAAGGGTGATCAGATTTGCTTGATTTACCAAGGATTAAATATACAGAGATTGCAAGAGAATTATCAATTTCCCAAAATGATGGTTGATGATCAGCCTTGCACATCTGCTGTAAAATGTTAAAAATGAGTTTGCCCAGGATGATTGTGTTGATTGTCTACTAGTGTGGAACACAGTCATCACTAGTCCCTTGATTACATCAGTGGAGCACACCACTCAGTTCTACAGAATTTTCTCAACACAGTTGATATATATTTTCTTTGTCGTTTAGCTTGATGGTGAGGAAGACGATGATGATGAAGCAGACATCCCAGAGGCTCATGAGCAAGATGCAGCAGAATTTGGCTGGTTTAATGATCTATACATCCTGGACACAGGTTAGTCTGACTGATCCAACTCTTTAACAAACAGCACTGCACATATTTTAACCTACAAAATATAACATGCTAATTCAAACATCTTGAATTATTAGGTAAATTTCTGCATTTGAAACATGCAACAAACTGTCTAAATTGGTTTTGCCAGTTATTTATTGTTAAAAATACTTGAATATTTTTACACTTATACAGACATCTCTAGTTCATAACCTATATAGACAGCATATGTAGAGAAACTAGCCAAACAGATCTCAAGAACGCTGCATAACGAATAGAACACGAAAGATGAACCAACGGCAAATTACACCATTAAAGAACTATTTACGGACGATCAAGCACTAACAGCAAAATCAGAAGCAGAATTACAAGACCTCATGAACAGTCTAAACGAAGCGTGTAAGGTACATAACGGGTTCCAAATGTTGCTGTTATGTAGCCGGGGCGCAGAGTTGGGGTGAGAGCCCAACCTTGCATAAATACCCCAAATGGCTCGTGCTTTCACTACCTCTGCAGCAAAAGTCCAACTCCTGGCCTTCATGTGGCGGAACTGGTTTAACTGGGGGGGGGGGGGGGGGGGGGGGGTGGTGTCACTGGCGCTGAAAAATAACCAGTACGCTTTAGATGTGTATGCATGCGCAGACACATTTGTGCGCGCCTACACATCTAAACTCGAGTAAGACCACAGTATGCTCTATCAAAGGAAAGGTGCTGAAGACGGAGGCAACCAGCCGGGAGGTGCACCACAGAAATCAGGATGCCACGCAATTACGCCATGAAATATGTCCACTACTGCTAAATGGTATGGTGCTGCCCTGCTTTGGACCCTCAGGCAGGTGCAGTGCCGGGCCCTATGCCTCAAAAGGGTCTAACCACAATTACTGGAGGTCCTTCTCAGATTTCCTGTGGAGTCAGGGGACCTGAGAATAGAGCGTCTGGCCATACCAAAGACTAAAAATAATGCACAGCAAAAAAAAAAAATAGAACTAGAAAACATCTTGGACCAAGAAAAATTAAGCTAATGTTGCTTGCAAGAAACTCACCTCAACAAAAATATAGCCTTCATAATCAGAGGCTACCAATGTTACCGGTCTGACCGAAAGGACAGGCGACAGGGCGGGATACTAACCCTTGTAAAAAATTAACATCACTGCTTCCCAAATTGAAGTTTACATGGAAGGAGCTGAGTATCAGACACTTATTCTTAACCCTTTACAGGGCAGATGCTTGTCCGTTTTGTAGCCCTGAACGGGGAAGATTTTTTCAGGTTCTGTAAAATTTCGGGTCGCGTTAGTAAAAACATCACAAATAAGGTGTTAGTCAACCGATTTTAGTTAAATAAACAACACAATGAAGGGAAAAGCATGCAGAATATGTTACTCACGTGATTGTTGCCGGTAATCCATATATGAACACAAATATTTACGAAATACGGCATGTTGTTTGTGATTTTCCGTCATCTATACGGCAATTTACAAACACATTTTCAGAATCATAATCACTTTCTTTAAAGTCCGACTCACGACTGCTAATGCAAAGTAACGCTTTGCACTGATATCTAGCTCCGATTAATAATCAACTTCGTGCCCTTTAATGTCATTTAAATTTAACAGAGAAATCTCGGCTATCACTTGAAGAATCGCCGAAATCCATTTTGAAAAACAGCGTAAAAATCCCGAAAACTATCAAAAAAAGTCTGTTAAAGTCTGTTCAAAGTCATTGTAGCGCGTTTACAAATGGCGGCCACGTTGTCAAGCTATCTGCGAAAGTGAAAGTAGTCATCGGAAGTGTCGGAAAACCGAGAGATCGCATTTTTAAAACGACTAGTCATCAATGACGCGATTGGGCGCTACGCCCGTTTAACACATCGAACGCTATCAGGCGCTATGCCCGTTAAAGGGTTAAGACAGGCAATTCAGACCTTCATCTGATCAATTACTATTGTCCAAGGTACCACCCACTGGACACACTACCGTTAAAAGAAAAAATGATTGTGTGGTGATTATGTGATATGATCACATGGACCAGAGAGGAGAAAGACTGGAAGACTGGCAGGATGAGAATAGATTCATCTTGATTAACAAGCCGTCTGACCCACATACCTTCTACTCGAGATCATGGCATACTACAACTACACCTGACCTGGCTTTTCATTCACCAGACCTGGAATGGAACATTAAATGAATTGTTGGGAAACAACTTTGTGGCAGTGACCATCGACCAGTCCTTCTAATTGTAGAAAATGAGCTTATAAGTGAAAGCAGCACCTTCTCGAGGTGGAACTACAAGAAACCAGACTGGGCAATGTACAAGCATCGCAACAGCATACTGGTTAGAAACCTGAACACTGAGAAAGACAGAAATAAAGTAGTTGAAGAGTTTGGGAAATGAATACTACAGGCAGCACGAGAAACAGTACCAAGAGGAGCCCATAAACATTATAAACCCTACTGGAGTAGTGAACTGAAACAGTTGCATAATAATGTGGAAGTGTGTAGAAAGCAAGCAGGGGCCAAACCCAGCCAAGAGCACTACAATAAATACCAGTACACAAAAGCCAAATTTCAAAGGGCCAAGCTGCAGGCTAGTCGGAAAAGCTGGCAGGAGAAAACAGTCTCTGAACTTTGAAAGAGACAAAAGGAAGTTGTGGAAGCTAATAAAACAACTTAACGGTGAGGGCACAGGGAGAAACTCAAAAATTGCACTACATAAAGACGGAAACATCTTAACAGGAAAGCAAGCAGCTGACCATTTTGCAGACTCATTCGCACAAGTTACAAAATCAGAATTAGTCCAGAGAAACAAGAGATTCGAGAGAAATGGCAACATACAGGATAGAATGAAATACTACATGAGAAAAGCAGAAAAGTTCCTCAGCTTGCCAGGCCACCCTATGAAGAACAGATTTGAAAACTTAGCTATGGGGCAGTTGAAAAGAAGTAGTTTTATCCACCAGGCCAAACGACTCTGCAGAGAAACCACCGATCTGCCCACAGTTGGTATCCCCCTGACAACTATTCCAGAGCTAACTCTGTGGATAGATGAACGTAGACTATCACTACAAATCCAGACAAAAGTGAGAGGAATATTTGACAAGGAAGAACAGAACAGTGTACAGGGAGTGTACATAGAATACCCAAATAATACTAGGGACACGACCAGAGCACCAACAGGAAAGTACTGCCATAACTAAATATATGTTTGCCTATCCTTTACTGGACATCGCTGTCAACATCAGCATCTTTTAGCTGATTGTTGATTTCTTGGCAAGATTACGCTCAGCAGTTTGCCATTGCTTTCTGAGCGGCCGGCTCACATACCCCGTAAGTTACCGACGCGATTCGAACCACTGCTGATTCTCACCGTCGTCACGTTACTTACGAGATTACGGAGAAAAGTCGCTAACCTCTAGGCCATGACTGCCATAACTATGATGCCGAAATCGAGGCAATCAAGATAGCAACAGAGAAATTACTAAATACCAGCCATGGTACACAACCTGTAGTGCTATTGACTGATACAAAATCAGTACTCGAGGCGCTCCTGTCTGGGAAATTGCCAGAACTATGGACACTACTTTCTGAACTTAGCAGTCAGCATAAGGTCACCATACAGTAGATACCATCCCACTGTGGAGTACCCAGAAACGACAGAGCTGATCAATTGGCTAAGTAAAGAGAAAAAGAAGAACAGCCTGTGCCCAATACATACCACCAAAAGAAAAGAATGATCAAATCAGTCAGAAAGCCACCAAAACCTGCTCAAGATGACTGCCACATTATGGACAGACCAGAACAAGTCATTATTCTGCGCCTCAGAACAGGACACAATAGATTATGCAACCACATGTATACAAAATTCAAGATTGGTGAATCAGCCATGTGCACATATGGATTGATGTCGCAGACAGCAGAGCACATATTTCAAGACTGTCCAAAATATAGCATATCTAGGCAAACTTTCTGGCCTAGAGAGACGACAGTGGAAGATAAAAACTCTATGGACCGCTGAATGAACAAAACAAGACAGTTAAATTCATACAAGAGACAACATTGCAGCTATAGACATTTCAAGAGAACAAAAGAAGGTACATAACATGATATTAGCACAAGGAAAACAAAGGTAATGACTACAGCCAAAGAAGAAAACAACGTTTCACCTACAAGAACACCCCCTGAAACAAGTAAAGAGCTTCAAGCACCCAGGAAGTATAATATCAAATGGCAAATCAGAAGACGAGATAGAAACAGAAGCAATAAGGCAAACCAACTCATTGGACAATTGGCACCAATACTAAAGTACAAACATGTATCAATAGTTACTAAGAAAGCACCCTATAACACAATCTTCCTACCAACTCTGTGCTACCAATGCCAAACCTGGACAACGACAAAAAGAGAAAAGAAAAAATAAACAACAGAAATTAGATCTCTGAGAATACTGAAGGTATCAAGAAGAGAGAAAATCAGAAATGAAATCAGGACTAAAGTGGGGTTTATATCACCGCAGGAGAACCTGGCATATGATATCACAACATCTAGCTTAGAGTGGAGGTGGTCACTGCAGTTTTCCGCTGGATCAAGAATATGATACACATACACATCGTGATTGTGACTGACTCAGAAAGCATGCTGAGGAAGGTGAAGACAGGCATGCTTCATGCAGAGTTGCTTGCTTCGCTTCGGAGGTCACGGGTGACAAGTATCGCCTGGATCTTTTCTCCGGGGCATGCCGGTGTGCTGGGGAATGAACAGGCAGACAGATTAGCTGGCTCTGGAAAACTTGGTGGAGTGTTCATGCATGACAAGGCAGACGTGGTTGCGGCCTTGTGGGAGCACGTGTACACCTCAGAGGAGCAGATGGATCATCATGGTCTGGCAAGAATGAGGTAGCGAGGAGTGACGAGGGGATCTGGCCGACGCTCAGAGGAAAGGCAAGACGGACATATAATCAGATTGCTACTGGTACTATTGGTGTTGGAACTCTTCGCTGGCTGCTGAGGATGGGGACGGAGCGCCTATGAGAATGCTCCGAATGCTGTGTTGTCGGTTCCTAGAACAATCAATCAATGAATCAATCATATCAGCACTAGATTTTATTAGAAAGCAGCAAGTCAAATGATTTGGCCATGTAGCTAGGTTACCAATTAACAGTATACCACAACAAGTAATGCTGTACAGACCACATGGAAGCAGAGGAGGAGGCCGACCACGTAAACGATGGACAGGGAATAGCAGAGTCCATTGGAATATTGTTACCTGAAGCCCATACAAGGGCACTCTCTCGCTGTTTATACTTCGCCTTGACACCGCAAAGTACAAGAGGAACAAGATGAGATGAGATACAGACAAAGGAGTACAGAAACTATTATTCTGAATTTTATGACAGTGTGCTGTTTAAATCAGGAGTATAGTTTTCACTTTAAATTCAACTTCGGCGTCATTCGCGAAATGTCTCCAGCCAAGGTGAGATTTCAGTGGACTTAGCCCCTAGCGATTTCTTGTAAAGCGGTGCATAGCTGGGTAGAAAAAGTTATGAGGGTGAGTCAATAAGTAAGCCACACAGTTCTGTGGGGTGGCAGGTAAATGAAAACAAGGCACGCTATTCTATGCAGCTGGTTTGGGAGGACTGATAAAACGATGCTATAAGTGCATCAGTATTGGTGGAAATTATGTTGAGAAATAAAGGGACAATGTATGTATAAAAATAAACTGGTTTCAAGTTGTTATCATAGTTATTTTTCTACAGCCATTTGTGACTTACTTATTAACTTGCCCTCGTATTTTGAGAAGTCAGTGTGACCACCTTCTGCATTAATTTATATAAGGTTTATTTCCTGTTGACAGATTCAATCAACCCGTGAACAGGCTCTGTCTACCCGTGAATAGGTTTCCTTTCCCAACAGTTTTGCCAAAGCTGTGTCCTTGTGGCCTATGCTTTGTTATGTCCTGTTGGTGGGATTTTTAATGTGACAACTGGCACATGGGGGTCTCCTGTTTTTCATACTTATCCGAGAAGGCCAAGTATCTGATCTCACTAGCTTATAGATCAGGGGGAACGTGCTATATCATCAGATATCACCAGATACGGTTCTTGGGAAAATTACCAGTACTATGTTGAGACAGAACCCGTTCCTAATATTTGCTGATGTATGGTGTCTTTCATCCCCCCTCCCCCGCGGATGATGGACTTTTAGTACCTTCTGAGTCTGAGGCAGGCACCATATCCTATCAGCCATATCTCCCACTGTTTTATGAATTGACAAGCCAATGTTTTCACATTGTTTTCAGTAAATTTGAAATGGTCACAGCCAATGCAGATGAATCTTGGGGTGCCGACTGAAAGAGCTGCACATGGAATGTGTGCTATTGGTCGTAATCTAGTCATCTTTGGTGGCAGAGATATAGAAGACAGGCAGAATGATCTGCATATATTTAATGTTGGTGAGTGGACAGTTTGTTAATATAAAAGTAAAAAACAATTTAATGATGTATAACTACAATACTATTAATTTCTTTATACAGACTTCTAATATGTAACCTTACCAAGTTTTCTCCATGCTGTTTAGTTTTCAATAATAAACACTATGTCTATACTTAGATTAGAAAGAGGGGTGCCTGTACATGATTCCCTGCTCTCGGGAGTCTATGCGGGAGCTCCTCTTAGAGATCATGAGGCCTAACGAGGTCAGCTCTTTAACAGCTGACCCGCCCTAGTCTTCTCGTGTTGCCTTTATTTAACTTCACAAATAATCAATGGCATGTACAGCATGTGCACGTTCGTCTCCCGGGCCGTCCAGCACATGGCGCACGAAAGACAAAAACGATGTGAGCATTATATAACTGAGCAGTGCATCACTCGGCTCGTGCGTCGATGAAGAGCGCAGCCAGCTGTGTGAATTAATGTGACTTGCAGAGCACATTGAACATCGACATCTTGTACACAAATGTGTGGATGTCATCTGCATACTGGTCCCTCCTGGTCTTCGGAGGAACAGCCTATGGGGGGGGGGGGGGGGGGGGTTATACGGAAGTGAGGCTAAGCAGCCATGTGCAGGAAGTGACGATTCCTTGGGTGAGCCCAGCACCAGAGCGCTATGTGTCGGCTCTACATTTATGGAAGCCTCCTTAGATGGCGGGGAATGCCCATGGTCTGCCCTCCCCTTGAGGGCTGACCAGGATGTCTTTGGCTGTTCTAAATGGCTGGGATGGGGGATGACACCACAACAGTGAGAGTCGAATGTCCTTCGAAACACTCGGGAAGGTTAACCTGGTCAACAAATGCCCTCAGAAGTTGGATGTGTCTGCCAAAAGTCGTAAGTATCGCAGCTCTGCTGTAAACAGGCACAACACAACTATGTCCGAAAAAACACTCCGGATGAACGCAGAAGAAGAAGATTAGAAAGCGTTTGGAAGCAACAGAGTTGTGGTTCCTGAGACAAAAGTTGTGAATACCGTGGATTGCCAAGAGTAACTATCAATGATTGCTTGGTAGGGCTTAATTAAAGTGTGACATTAATCACGACTATAAGGATGAGACAAACAGCATTCTTTCATCATTTGAGAAGAGGTAGTAGTAGAAAACAACGTGACGACTGAGAAGATCAGTGGGAGAAGAGGCAAGCAAGTACAGACAAGAGATATGATGCTGGATAGACTGAGGAGGTGGCATGAGGGAATATCAGCAGAGTTGTTCCAGTGCACAAGGACCAAGATCTGTGGAGGAACATGAACGCCTACACCAGTTGGTAGGGCACATGATGATGGTATTTATTTTTGTCATGTCTACCATGAAATGCATGCTTTTAATTTTATCTGTACCAGTTTTCAGTTTATATCTTTCTCTCCTTTCTTTCTTGCTTATTTAATGGTGAATTTACTTGTGCAAAGCAGTTGAGAAACAAAGCTCTAATAATGACACTTTGACAATGGAAAACTATTTTTAGAATAATTTGTCACAGGAAAGATCTTTTGACATTGCTTTTTAAGTTGTTTTTTTCCATAATTGATTTGCTTGAGCATTTTGTACTTATTTATTTATCACCAGTAAACTAAATATAAAATATTACATATGCTTCGAAGCCCATTGTAACTGTTTATGTATCCTCTTTAGATACCAGGAAATGGATGACAGACCTACAGGTTGGAGGAAAAGTGCCAGCACCCAGATCTTTCCATACACTCACGGCTGCTGGAAACAAGGCAGTTTTATTTGGCGGGAGAGGCAGAGACGACAAGCATTTTGACAATTTTGATGTTTTTGATTTAGGTATGAGACTTCAATTGATTAGTAAACTTTGTTTTGCAAAATTGTAGTTTTTATATGAGTTGTCTCCCACTGAGAGAACTTTCATTGATGTATGTTAACTTTGGCAAACGTGTTTTATTTTGCAATATTTAGTTTATTTTATAAAATATATATTACAGCATATACTTTACTTAATAATTTTAAATACCTAGAGGCAATTATGCCAGTCTCCCTGGTCTAGAGGTTACATGACTTTCATGGTAATCTCATATACTCTCGTAAGTAACGTGACGTTGCGCGAGAATCGGTAGTGGTTCTCTCCGCGTCGGTAACTTAGGGGTATGTGAGCCAGTCGCTCAGAAAGCAATGGCAAACTACTGAGCGTAATCTTGCCAAGAAATCAACAATGAGCTGAAAGATGAACCAAAAGACAAAAAAAAAGAGGCATTTATAACATCAGATGGAAGATGCATAACAGAATGGGGCAAGTAAAAGCTTGCATTCCAGAAAATAAATATCTTATGCAATAAGTCAGAGATGTGGCTCATGAGACAATTGTTGCAAATTCCTTGGTCTGCCAGAGTAACTAACAGTGATTGCCTGAGAGAGACTAGTGAAACTAGAACATTATATACAATAGAACATATACCCCCTCTGCCGTGCGTCCACCTTGACGAGGTAGAGGGGCTTGAGCGTTCCAATGACCCCAAGAGCTATGCCGACGGTAGCACAGCTACTAGTAGGGTCACCCATGTCGGACAGGTCAAGGGAGAGGGACCAGACGAAGTGACGCACAAACCTGCTGCCTTGTAGGTAGACTGGGGACAGTCAAAGGCTAGGGAAAGCATCCCGAACAAATGCTTGTCGAAATCGGATGTACTGAGCCACAGGCTTGACAAAGAAGTGCAACGTAACTTTATCATTTCATGATGCCACAGATGAAAGTTAATCGATATGGTGCTAATCCCGTGAAGTCCCATCAGGCGGTGATAGTGCCGGGCCCCCTGCCTCGAGGGGGTCCACCCATGACTACTGGTGGTCACCTTCCCCTGTGCTGTGGAGTCAAGGCACAGAGGAGTAGGTTAAGAGCTATTGACCAAACACCCCGGACACTCAACATACTACAATGGAATGCAGAAGGAGTTTATAACAAGAAAGCCTCCCTAACACAGCGTCTTCATAAAGATAGAATAGATGTGGCATGCATTCAAGAGACACACCTCAACGCCAATCGCACATTTTCAGTCGAGGGATATCAGGCCACACGTTTCGACCGCGAAGAACATAAAGGAGGAGTTGTAATACTTACACGAAATACAATACCTTGCAGCGAAGTATCTGTGATCTCTGACAACCAAACGGAAATTATAGGTGTTGATATAATGATAAAGGACGTGAAAATAAGAATTTACAATCTATATAGCCCGGCAGATAAGGATCTTACACTCTCAAACATGGAAATAACTGACACAAATTGCATTGTTGTCGGAGACTTTAATAGCCGTTCAGAAAGATGGGGATACCCAGATACTGACAAAAGAGGAGATGAAGTGGAGGACTGGGAAATAGACTCAAATCTCCATCTACTTAACAAAGCGGATGACACACCGAGCTTCTACTCCAGAAGATGGATTACCACTTCTACCCCAGACTTAGCTTTCTGCACAGGAGACATCCTCCACAAAATCGATCGCCATGTGCTGGACCAATTAGCAGGTAGTGACCACAGACCAATCAAGCTTGTAATAAATATGGAGTATGTTCCACAGGAGCAAAAGCCTTTGCCCCGTTGGAATTACAAACGAGCAGATTGGGACAGATTTGCCATACTAACAGACAAATATTGTGAAAACGTAAATACACGATATGGCAACATGAAGCAAATGGTGGAAAGTCTAAACAGAGCAATAATACAGGCAGCCACTGAGTCTATTCCAAGAGGAGCAAGGAAAAATTACAAACCATACTGGACTGAAGAACTACAATTTTTGGAGGACAAAGTTGAAGATGCTAGGAAGACCGCAGAGAGAGAACAAACAACTGAAGCGAACATCTCTCTCAAAGCCATCTCAGCAAAATATAAAAGAACAATAAATCAAACAACAAGAGATTGTTGGAGGAAAAAAACAGAAAACCTGAATTTTGACAGGGATGGAAACAAACTATGGAAACTAGTGAAAGCCATGAACAATGAAGGACCTAGAAACAAACAAATAACAATTAAACAAGGAAATGCCTTGCTTACAGGAAAAAAGGCTGCAAATGCACTAATGGAACACTATGCCAGTGCAAACCACATTGATATTACAGCCGAACAGAAGAAAGCAATCAAAGATAAACAGATGCATCATACATATACAGAGACAGCAGCAGAATATATGATGGCAAATCTAACAATGGAAGAAATGGAACAGGCAATGAATACCCTAAAAAAGAAGACATCACCAGGAAAGGATGGAATCACAAATGAAATGCTAATAGGACTAGGCACTAAGGCAAAAAAGAAACTACTAGCAGTCCTAAATTACAGCTGGAAGAGGGGAATAGTCCCACAGGCATGGAAGGAAGCTACACTAATACCAGTCCCAAAGAAAGGAAAAGACCTGGAAGAACCAAATGGCTATCGACCTATCAGTCTTCTTAGCTGTGTAGGAAAATTAATGGAACGCATTATCAATGGCAGGCTAACATGGCATCTGGAAGAAAACCAACTCTTAACACCTCACCAAGCAGGATTCAGAAAGTACAGATCTACTGAAGATCAAATAACCTATATAGCTCAGGAAATAGAGGATGCCTTCCAAGAGAAAAAGCACACACTAGCAGTCTGGATAGATTTAGAAAAAGCATTTGATAAAGTATGGAAGGAAGGACTGAAAGTAAAACTGCAAAAAATGCATGTTTGCGGGAAAATGTACAAATGGATCAGCCACTACCTTGAGAACAGAACTGCCAGGACAAAAGTACAAGGACAAACCAGCAAAATGATGCTGTTGGAGCAAGGTGTCCCCCAAGGAGGAGTTCTTTCACCAACATTATTCCTAGCATATATAAACGACATCACGGAAAATTTTCCAGCCAGAGTACACACATCATCCTTTGCAGATGACCTAGCCATATGGACATCTGAAGAATATATTAGTACAGCTAACAGCAGAATACAGCAAGCCCTATTAGCGCTAGAGGACTGGTCAAAATGATGGCTAGTGAAGATAAGTGAGGAGAAAACAACATGCACAGTGTTCTCCCTCTCAACTAAAACTCAGCAACCTAAGCTGGTATTGAATGGAAAAATATTGCGCCATGAAGAAAATCCAAACTATCTAGGAGTCACCTTCGATCGTCGCCTGACATGGAAGACACAGGTTGAGAAAAATCGAACAAGAGCAAGGCAAAGAATTGCAATCATGAAAAAGCTTGCTGGTACAACATGGGGAGCAGATGAGAAAGTTCTCAAGAAGTTATATACTGGGCGGGTGAGGCCAGTACTGGAATATGGCATTGCAGCTTGGGCAACAGCAGCTAAGTCAAACTTTAACAAAATAAGTAGAGTTCAAAATCAAGGAATGCGAATCATAACTGGAAGCCTGAAGACAACGCCTATTAATGAATTAGAAAAGATCACTTGTTTACAACCAATGCAGGATAGAAGAGATAGCAGAGCCCAGCAACAAGCAGAAAAATTTAGAAGATTGACAGACCACCCTATGTACAACAGATTTAATGGTTTTGGAAAGGGAAGACTGAAGCGTAGCAACTTTGTAGAAACTGCAAAACGAAGGATTAGGTCAGATCCTATTCTTAACATATCAACAGTCAAGCCCATACACAATGCACACAAGTTCCCAGCTTGGAGACAGCAGCAACTGCCTGAGATGATAGAAAACATTCCTGGTATTGAGAAAAAGAACACTCAGCATGAAACCGAAAGAAGAGAAATAACCCTAAACTACATAAAAGAACATTACCCAAGCAGGAATTGGACCCATGCATATACAGATGGATCAGCCAAAAATTCAATAGAGAATGGAGGAGGAGGAATTCTCCTAAATTTAAAAAATGGAGCGAAAAAAACACATTCACTGGCAACTGGAAAATTTTCAAGTAACTTCAAAGCGGAGGTAGAGGCTCTGAAAACTGCAGCAGAAATGCTCCTGATGGAGGAAAATAAAGAGAAGCAAATAGCTATCTTCACAGATGCAAAGTCAGCTGTCTCAATACTGAAGAGCAATAACAGCACAGAACTAACTGACCTAAGAGCAGCACTCCATGGTCTATGCCAGAAATCCAAAAAAGTTGTAATACAGTGGATCCCATCACATTGCAGTATACCTGGAAACGAAGAGGCTGACAGACTGGCAAAAGAGGGCCGACGACTACCACAGCCTGACATAGACATAACCTATAATGAGGCAAAGAGGTTGATAAAAAGTAGGGCTGTACCGGATTCAAATTTTTGAAATCCGGCCGGATTTGGCCGGATTTATGAAGTGAGATCCGGCCGGAGCCGGAGCCGGAGCCGGATTTACAAATAAAAAAATAAAAATAAAATAACATACTACATCACTTGACTTTGGTGAGTGGAGTCACTCGACTGTTCATTACTGCAGTTCATTACTATAGACATGACAATGATGACATATACTCATATTAAATCATTTAAATGTAAAATAATTACATTCACAGTAGAATAAGTAATTAAGTAATATTAAGTTCCATAAGTTCAAGATGAAACATAATACATAAGCACATAATGCTAATTTAGTAATTTTAATTGTTAGTTTTCAGTTTCAGTTTTTAGTTTTCACATTGTTTTCAGTTGGCAAATTATCAGCTCAGTTACAACTCACAACAACAGTACACTGAACAGATTGAATTTATTGAAATACGTTCATTTAGTAATTTCACTATTTCAGTCAGTCTTCATTATGGCTGTGAAGTTGAACTCTCAGAGTCAAGAAGAGACGAGTTGTATTTCAGGAAAATCAGCGTCTCCGCATTTTCTGGTAAAAGGCTACTACGGTGGTCAGTGATAATGTCTCCTGCAGTACTGAACAGCCTTTCCGATGGCACACTTGTAGGTGGTGGTGCAAGAAATACCTGCACCAGTCTAGCCATGCTTGGAAATCTTTGCTTATTGGCATGCCACCATGAAACTGGATCTGACTGTCGAGTTTGAAGTGGCTCTGACAGGTACTGTGTCACCTCAGTGTTAATGCTGTTGCCTTCGGCACTTGCAGAACGATCTGCGGTGGGATTTTCCTCGACAATTGTGTCAAAACAGCTCCATAGGGTGGACTCGTACTGTGTGGCAGTGCTCACAGAAGTCAAAACACTAGTACTACTACTACTAATAGTAGCTGATGGATCCTGTGGACTGACTGTGTTTGCTGAATCAATAATGGAGTTAGCTGCTAACAGCAGATGGGCTCGTGCATCTCTTCTACCACGTTCGGAGAAGAAGCACAGCTTGAATCGAGGATCCAGTAGTGTGGCACAGGTGTAAATACTGTTGGATTCAATGTCCGCAAATCTGCTGCTAACAGCTTCAAGCAGGGCTGCTTTCATAGTTTTGATCCCAGCATCACTACCTTCTTTCTGGAGGAAAGCCATGAGTGTTTTCACTAATGGGATCACAACTGATATTGATGCCTGAGCTGCACTTATTTCACGTGTGATTTCTTCAAATGGTGCCAAAGTAGCTACCACATTCTCCGTGACTGCCCACTGTTGTGCCGTTAGCCCAGTTACCGAATCAATTTCAAAATTTTCAACACAGTACAGGCTGATGCTGCGCCGTTGCTCTAACAGACGTCGTAACATATAGAACGTTGAGTTCCATCGTGTTGTCACGTCCTGGATAAGCTGATGTTGTGGTAGGTTTAATTCATTTTGAAGTTCATGCAAACGACTGGTTGCTGAAGAAGAGTGTTTGAAATGTCCTACCAATTTTCTTCCAGTACTGATGATGCCAGCAACATACTTTTGACTCAAAAGACCATCACGCACACACAGCTGCAGTGTGTGTGCAAAACACCCAACACTTGAATAGCTGCCATCACGAAAGCATTTGGCAATGTTGAATGCATTGTCTCTCACAACAACATGGCACTTCTCACGTGCAATTTACCACTCATCCAGCATCATTTCAAAATGTGCAAGCAAGTTTGTGGCCGTGTGATGTTCATCACATGCAGTACAATGGAAGACTACACTGCGGAGAACGAAAGAGTCTGTTAACCAATGGCCAGTGAGGCCCATAAATGACTGAGTGGTGTGTTCAGCTGTCCACGTATCTGTTGTGAATGATATGTAATCAGTGTCAGATATCATTGCTGCAATTTTTACCTTCAGACGTTTACACATGTCAGGAATGATATGTTCAGCAAAGTACTTTCTTGAAGGCAATTCATACCTTTTTTCCATTGTATGCATCAACTCTCTGAAACCTGGTCGTTCCACTACTTGAAAAGGCTCCATATCTATGGCTATCATTCGGGCTACGGCAGCATGAATGCGTTTAGCATTGGGACTGTTGATGTCCCAAATTTTGGCCCGGTCCCATGCCTGCACATTTGACTGCTGGGTACTGCTGCTTGCTTTGTGCAAACACGGTCCCACATTCATCATAGATGTGGTCGCCAATACACTGGCCTTCAGTGATGCTTTCTTTTCCATCATTTCATCATAGCTTTTCTTGTGCATCGATCGCAAATGGGTCTGCATTGATGATGTTGAGAAGTCTTTGGGGCGATCTGATCGTCCACGCGATAACTGTTTGTCACACAACTTACATATTACCTTCGCTGAATCATCGTCTTTAACCTTGAAGTAATCCCAAACGGCACTGTATGACTTAGATTTTGATGCCATTTTATTTTATGGGCAAGACCAAAGAAATTTACGAAAATAAATATTCAAGTCCCACAAACTCATGAAGTAATGCACCATTAAAATTCAAAATGAGTGTTTTTTTTTCTTAAAATTCTTATTTACATCAGCGAGAAATAGTAAACCGGAAGTGCTACTGTGCTATTGCCTAAAATTCGACGTGGCCTCATGAAACATGTACAGAAAATTCACGTGACTAGGCAACACAAATCCGGCCTAAATCCGGCAAAACTGGACCGGAGCCGGAGCCGAAGCCGGATTTGTAAAAATGGCCGGATTCCGGATTTGCCGGAGCCGGAGCCGAAATCCGGTACACCCCTAATAAAAAGCACTTATAGAACCAAATGGGAATCAGAGCATCCAGGCCATCAGAAGGATGATGCATATTACAAACTCGACAGAAGAGAACAAGTAGCAATCTTCAGACTCCGCACAGGACACAACAGGCTGAAATACCACTTGTTCAATAAACTAAAAATAGGAGATACCGATGAATGTAATTGTAGAACTGGAAAAATGACAGCAAAACATTTGCTGCAGGATTGCCCAACGTATGCAGAACAGAGAAAGATATTTTGGCCCACACCTGCTTCATTTGAGGACAAGCTCTATGGAGATATCAACAAGCTAAAGTTCACCGCAGATTACTTTAACTATATACAGGTTGACATTTAAAGGTGCATGAAGACCCAGAGGCATGAAATGGAATATTGCTTGGATAGCAAATCCATTACGTGGAAAGTCCAAATCAAAAGCCCATTGTGTGGGCTTCATAAAAGGTGGAAAAGTGTCCTAGTGGCACGAAATGGAATATTGCTTGGATAGCAAATCCATTACGTGGAAAGTCCGAATCAAAAGCCCACTGTGTGGGCTTCATAAAAGGTGGAAAAGTGTCTTAGTGGCACGAAATGGAATATTGCTTGGATAGCAAATCCATTACGTGGAAAGTCTGAATCAAAAGCCCACTGTGTGGGCTTCATAAAAGGTGGAAAAGTGTCCTAGTGGCACGAAATGGAATATTGCTTGGCTAGCAAATCCATTACATGGAAAGTCCGAATCGAAAGCTCACTGTGTGGATGTCATCTGCAGACTGCATACTTCTGGTTTCCGGAAGAACAGCCTATGGTGAACGGAAGGCCCAATATAGGAAGTGAGGCTAAGCAGCCATGTGCAGGACGTGACGATTCCTTGGGTGAGCCCAGTACCAGAGCGCTATGTATCGGCTCTGCAAGTATGGAAGCCTCCTTGGATGGCGGGGAATGCCCATGGTCTGCCCCTGCCTTCCCTTGAGGGCTGACCAGGATCTTTGGCTGTTCTATATGGACCAGCTGGGATGGGGGATAACACCACAACAGTGAGAGTCAAACGTCCTAAGAAACCCCCGGGAAGGTTAACCCGGTCAACAAATGCCCGCAGAAGTCGGATGTGTCGGCCTAACGGCGCAAGAACGCAGCTCTGCTGTAAACAGGCACAACGCAATCACATCCGGAAAAAAACTCCGGATGAACGAAGAAGAAGAAGAACATATACAACAATAAGAAAGAGACAAACAACATTCTGTGATCATGTGATGAGAAGAGAGGCATTGGAGAATATCGTGACAACTGGAAAGATAAAGGGGAAGAGAGGCAGAGGCAGACCAAGAGAAATGATACTGGATGGATTGAGATGGTAGCATGGGGGAATATCAGCACAGTGGGACGCTAAGGTGTTTCCAAGGCACCAGGGCCGGGATCTATACTGGCCAAGACCTGCTGACATGTCCATTTCGTGCGTCCTGGCTAAGATCAGTAGGATCGATGATTCCTCCGAAGCCGGAGAGTATTTGCCTGCATCGCGAGGAACCACCAGTCTGCACATCAATAAGCCAGAAATGGGACAACGGATACTCACGCAACCCTCAGGTCCGGTATGACATCACACTGATGTTGGACAACAGGATGTATCCATCCGACATACAGGACTTCACGCTGGAGCTCACAGCCAGCGAACACAAGCAAGCAAGCTAGCATCAGCACAGTTGATCCAGAATATCAAAGACTGAGATCTGCGGAGAGCCATGAATGCCAACGCCAGCTGGCCGAGCACTTGATGATAACGATGTCTTTATTATGCAATATATACTTTAATTTACAATTTATATTTTATCATCATGTAGCAAGTAGTTTGCAGAATGTCATTCTCATCACAGTCGGTCGGGGTGGGGGGGGACATCTGGATCGATTGCCAGTTCCCTTACCTGTTGCATGCCCCAGGGTGTCATTAATTTCCCCTGTACCCTGTCATGTAGGTCGGCTCTGCCTTGTCTCCCAGATATCATGCCTTCCATGGACATGCTACTGAATGAATGAATGAATTAGTTCAACTGCCACAGTGGTCATCTTTAGTATTTATTTTATAATACAGCACTCATTTTATTTTATAAATTATACTTTTGTTCGTGCAATATATGCTTTATTTTCCAGTTACATACTTTATGTTATGAAAACAGACTTGATGGACGTGAAGACTAAGGAATGTTGCTGTGGGTTAGCTAATAAAACATGAGCTTACAAAACCAATTAACCAAAGCTTACCATTGTTTCCTTGTAATGTTTGTTGCAGACCTGAAGGAATGGGTCCCAGTTACGATAGAAGGAGACAAACCAGCCGCCAGAGGTCAGCACTGTGCTGTAGCTGTAGGAGATTCTTTATTTTTGTTCGGTGGGTCTGGAGATTTTAGTCCAGAAATCATGCAGTGCCAGACCTTTCTCACAGATGCGTACATCGCTAAGTTAGGTAAGAATTGTACTTTACTGTCAGATGAGGTTTTAGTGGCTAGCTTAGGGCAACTTCAACATTAGAAATCAGATGATTATTTGTTTCACCAAAATCCTTAAGATATGTTTTGAGTTTTAAAACACACGAAGTTATGGAATGTTATCGTCTCCCCCACCTCTGAAATTTGAGTGACTTTGCCAGTTGATGAGGGACACTGGTGAAAGGGAAAGCCAATCCACGCGCAGACATCATTCAGTGCAGTAGAAGTAGTAACGTGTATGGACAATTCCGTTCAAAGCAAGCGAACATTAAAAACATCCCCTTACCCCATGACAAGCTCCACTCTCCTTGGTTCCCAAATCAAGCATTTGGGTGTATGTAAGAGAGAGTGGGTAAAATAAAATAAAGATTGCCCCTCTGCCGTGTGTCCAACTTTACGAGGTAGAGGGGCTTGAGCGTTCCAGTGACCCCAAGAGCTATGCCGACAGTAGCACAGCTACTGGTAGGGTCACCCATGTTGGACAGGTCAAGGGAGAGGGACAAGACCAAGTGACACACAAACCTGCTGCTTTGTAGGTAGACTGGGGACAGTCAAAGGCTAGGGAAAGCACCCCAAAAAAATGCTTGTCAAAATCGGATGTACTGAGCCACAGGCTTGACAAAGCAGTGCAACGTAACTTAATTCATGATGCCACAGATGAAAATCATTATGGTGCTAATCCCACGAAGTCCCATCAGGTGGTGATAGTGCCAGGCCCCCTGCCTCAAGGGGGTCCACCCATGACTACTGGTGGTCACCTTCCCCTGTGCTGTGAAGTCAAGGCACAGAGGGGTAGGTTAAGAGCTATTGACCAAACACCCTGGACACTCAACATACTACAGTGGAATGCCAAAGGAGTTTATAACAAGAAAGTCTCCCTAACACAGCGTCTTCATAAAGAAAGACAGGTTTAATGGTCTTGGAAAGGGAAGACTGAAGCGTGGCAACTTTGTAGAAACTGCAAAACGAAGGATTAGGGCAGATCCTATACTTAACATATCAACAGTCAAGCCCATTTACAATGCACACAAGTTCCCAGCTTGGAGACAGCAGCAACTGCCTGAGATGATAGAAAACATTCCTGGTATTGAGAAAAAGAACACTCAGCATGAAACCGAAAGAAGAGAAATAACCCTAAACTACATAAAAGAACATTACCCAAGCAGGAATTGGACCCATGCATATACAGATGGATCAGCCAAAAATTCAATAGAGAATGGAGGAGGAGGAATTCTGCTAAATTTAAAAAATGGAGTGAAAAAAACACATTCAATGGCAACTGGAAAATTTTCAAGTAACTTCAAAGCGGAGGTAGAGGCTCTGAAAACTGCAGCAGAAATGCTCCTGATGGAGGAAAATAAAGAGAAGCAAATAGCTATCTTCACAGATGCAAAGTCAGCTGTCTCAATACTGAAGAGCAATAACAGCACAGAACTAGCTGACCTAAGAGCAACACTTCATGGTCTATGCCAGAAATCCAAAAAAGTTGTAATACAGTGGATCCCATCACATTGCAGTATACCTGGAAACGAAGAGGCTGACAGACTGGCAAAAGAGGGCGGACGACTACCACAGCCTGACATAGACATAACCTATAATGAGGCAAAGAGGTTGATAAAAAGCACTTATAGAACCAAATGGGAATCAGAGCATCCAGGCCATCAGAAGGATGATGCATATTACAAACTCGACCGAAGAGAACAAGTAGCAATCTTCAGACTCCGCACAGGACATAACAGGCTGAAATACCACTTGTTCAATAAACTAAAGATAGGAGATACCGATGAATGTAATTGTAGAACTGGAAAAATGACAGCAAAACATTTGCTGCAGGATTGCCCAACGTATGCAGAACAGAGAAAGATATTTTGGCCCACACCTGCTTCATTTGAGGACAAGCTCTATGGAGATATCAACAAGCTAAAGTTGACCGCAGATTACTTTAACTATATACAGGTTGACATTTAAAGGTGCATGAAGACCCAGAGGCATGAAATGGAATATTGCTTGGATAGCAAATCCATTACGTGGAAAGTCCAAATCAAAAGCCCATTGTGTGGGCTTCATAAAAAGGTGGAAAAGTGTCCTAGTGGCACGAAATGGAATATTGCTTGGATAGCAAATCCATTACGTGGAAAGTCCGAATCAAAAGCCCATTGTGTGGGCTTCATAAAAGGTGGAAAAGTGTCCTAGTGGCATGAAATGGAATATTGCTTGGATAGCAAATCCATTACGTGGAAAGTCTGAATCAAAAGCCCACTGTGTGGGCTTCATAAAAGGTGGAAAAGTGTCCTAGTGGCACGAAATGGAATATTGCTTGGATAGCAAATCCATTACATGGAAAGTCCGAATCGAAAGCTCACTGTGTGGATGTCATCTGCAGACTGCATACTTCTGGTTTCCGGAAGAACAGCCTATGGTGAACGGAAGGCCCAATATACAGAAGTGAGGCTAAGCAGCCATGTGCAGGACGTGACGATTCCTTGGGTGAGCCCAGTACCAGAGCGCTATGTATCGGCTCTGCAAGTATGGAAGCCTCCTTGGATGGCGGGGAATGCCCATGGTCTGCCCCTGCCTTCCCTTGAGGGCTGACCAGGATCTTTGGCTGTTCTATATGGGCGAGCTGGGATGGGGGATAACACCACAAAAGTGAGAGTCAAACGTCCTAAGAAACCCCCGGGAAGGTTAACCTGGTCAACAAATGCCCGCAGAAGTCGGATGTGTCGGCCTAACGGCGCAAGAATGCAGCTCTGCTGTAAACAGGCACAACGCAATCACATCCGGAAAAAAAAACTCCGGATGATCGCAGAAGAAGAAGAAGAATAGATGTGGCATGCATTCAAGAGACACATCTCAATGCCAGTCGCAAATTCTCAGTCAGAGGATATCAGGCCACAGGTTTTGACCGCGAAGGACACAAAGGAGGAGTTCTAATACTTACACGAAATACAATACTTTGCAGCAAAGTATCTGTGATCTCTGACAACCAAACGGAAATTATAGGTGTTGATATAATGATAAAGGATGTGAAAATAAGAATTTACAATCTGTATAGCCCAGCAGATAAGGACCTTAAACTCTCAAACATGAAAATAAGTGACACAAACTGCATTATTGTCGGAGACTTTAATAACCGTTCAGAAAGATGGGGATACCCAGATACTAGGGGTGTACCGGATTTCGGCTCCGGCTCCGGAAAATCCGGAATCCGGCCATTTTTACAAATCCGGCTCCGGCTCCGGCCGGATCTCACTTCATAAATCCGGCTCCGGCCGGATTTCAAAAATTTGAATCCGGTACAGCCCTAGTGAAAACACTCATGGCTTTCCTCCAGAAAGAAGGTAGTGATGCTGGGATCAAAACTATGAAAGCAGCCCTGCTTGAAGCTGTTAGCAGCAGATTTGCGGACATTGAATCCAACAGTATTTACACCTGTGCCACACTACTGGATCCTCGATTCAAGCTGTGCTTCTTCTCCGAACGTGGTAGAAGTGATGCACGAGCCCATCTGCTGTTAGCAGCTAAGTCCATTATTGATTCAGCAAACACAGTCAATCCACAGGATCTATGGGACGCAGAGGTGTTTCCAAGGCACCAGGGCCGGGTTATATACTGGCCAAGACCTATTGACGCGTCCACGTCGAGCGTCCTTGGCAACAGGTCCCTTCGGGGTCCTGGCTAAGGTCAGTAGGATCGCCGATTCCTCCGAAGCCGGAGAGTGTCCCTGTACGGCGAGGAACCACCAGTCTGCACACCAATAAGCCAGACATGGGACAACGGATACTCACGCAAACCTCAAGTCCTGTATGACATCACACTGATGTTGGACAACAGGATGCCTTCATCCGACATACAGGACTTCGCGTTGGAGCTCAAGCCAACGAACACAAGCAAGCAAGCAAGCACAGGATCTATCAGCTACTAGTAGTAGTAGTAGTAGTACTAGTGTTTTGACTTCTGTGATCACTGCCACACAGTACGTGTCCAGCCTATGGAGCTGTTTTGACACAATTGTCGAGGAAAATCCCACCACAGATCGTTCTGCAAGTGCCGAAGGCAACAGCATTAACACTGAGGTGACACAGTACCTGTTAGAGCCACTTCAAACTCGACAGTCAGATCCAGTTTCATGGTGGCATGCCAATAAGCAAAGATTTCCAAGTATGGCTAGACTGGCGCAGGCATTTCTTGCACCACCACCTACAAGTGTGCCATCGGAAAGGCTGTTCAGTACTGCAGGAGACATTATCACTGACCACCGTAGTAGCCTTTTACCACAAAATGCGGAGACGTTGATTTTCCTGAAATACAACTCGTCCCTTCTTGACTCTGAGAGTTCAACTTCACAGCCATAATGAAGACTGACTGACTGAAACAGTGAAATTACTGAATGAATGAATTTCAATAAATTCAATCTGTTCAATGTACTGTTGTTGTGAGTTGTAACTGAGCTGCCAATTTGCCTACTGAAAACAATGTGAAAACTAAAAACTGAAACTGAAAACTAAAAATTAAAATTACTAAATTAGCATTATGTGCTTGTGTATTATGTTTCATCTTGAACTTATGGAACTTAATATTACTTAATTACTTATTCTAATGTAAATGTAATTATTTTACATTTAAATGATTTAATATGAGTATATGTCATCATTGTCATGTCTATAGTAATGAACTGCAGTAATGAACAGTCGAGTGACTCCACTCATCTAAGTCCAGTGATGTAGTAGGTTATTTTATTTTTATTTTTTTTATTTGTAAATCCGGCTCCGGCCGGATCTCACTTCATAAATCCGGCCAAATCCGGCTCCGGCCGGATCTTACTTCATAAATCCGGTCAAATCCGGCTCTGGCCGGATTTCAAAAATTTGAATCCGGTACAGCCCTACCAGATACTGACAACAGAAGAGATGAAGTGGAGGACTGGGAAATAGACTCAAATCTCCATCTACTCAACAAAGCGGATGACACACTGAGCTTCTACTCCTGAAGATGGTTTACCACTTCTATTCCAGACTTAGCTTTCTGCACAGGAGACATACTCCACAAAATCGATCGCCATTTGCTTGACCAATTAGCAGGTAGTGACCACAGACCAATCAAGCTTGTAATGAATATGGAGTATGTTCCACAGGAGCAAAAGCCTTTGCCCCGCTGGAATTACAAACGTGCAGATTGGGACAGATTTGCCATACTAACAGACAAATATTGTGAAAACATAAATACACGATATGGCAACATGAAGCAAATGGTGGAAAGTCTAAACAGAGCAATAATACAGGCGGCCACTGAGTCTATTCCAAGAGGAGCAAGGAAAAATTACAAACCATACTGGACTGAAGAACTACAAATTTTGGAGGACAAAGTTGAAGATGCCAGGAAGACAGCAGAGAGAGAACAAACAACTGAAGCGAACATCTCTCTCAAAGCCATCTCAGAAAAATATAAAAGAACAGTAAATCAAACAACAAGCGATTGTTGGAGGGAAAAAACAGAAAACCTGAATTTTGACAGGGATGGAAACAAACTATGGAAACTAGTGAAAGCCATGAACAATGATGGACCTAGAAACAAACAAATAACAATTAAACAAGGAAATGCCTTGCTTACAGGAAAAAAGGCTGCAAATGCACTAATGGAACACTATGCCAGTGCAAACCACATTGATATTACAACCGAACAGAAGAAAGCAATCAAAGACAAACAGATACATCATAGTAATACAGAGACAGCAGCAGAATAAATGATGGCAAATCTAACAGTGGAAGAAATGGAACAGGCAATGAATACCCTAAAAAAGAAGAAATCACCAGGAAAGGATAGAATCACAAATGAAATGCTAAAAGGGCTAGGCACTAAGGCAAAAAAAAAGAAACTACTAGCAGTCCTAAATTACAGCTGGAAGAGAGGAATAGTCCCACAGGCATGGAAGGAAGCTATACTAATACCAGTCCCAAAGAAAGGAAAAGACATGGAAGAACCAAATGGCTATCGACCTATCAGTCTACTTAGCTGTGTAGGAAAATTAATGGAACACATTATCAATGGCAGGCTAACATGGCATCTGGAAGAAAACAAACTCTTAACACCACACCAAGCAGGATTCAGAAAGTACAGATCCACTGAAGATCAAATTACCTATGTAGCTCAGGAAATAGAGGATGCCTTCCAAGAGAAAAAACACACACTAGCGGTCTGGATAGATTTAGAAAAAGCATTTGATAAAGTATGGAAGGAAGGACTGAAAGTAAAACTGCAAAAAATACATATGTGTGGGAAAATGTATAAATGGATCAGCCACTACCTTGAGAACAGAACTGCCAGGACAAAAGTACAAGGACAAACCAGCAAAATGATGCTCTTCGAGCAAGGTGTCCCCCAAGGAGGAGTTCTTTCACCAATATTATTGCTATCATATATAGACATCACAGAAAATTTTCCAGCCAGAGTACACACATCCTCTTTTGCAGATGACCTAGCCATATGGACATCTGAAGAATATATTAGTACAGCTAGAGGACTGGTCAAAATCATGGCTAGTGAAGATAAGTGAGGAGAAAACAACATGCACAGTGTTCTCCCTCTCAAATAAAACGCAGCAACCTAAGCTGTTATTGAATGGAAAAATATTGCGCCATGAAGAAAATCCAAACTATCTAGGAGTCACCTTTGATCGTCGCCTGACATGGAAGACACAGGTTGAGAAAAATCTAACAGGAGCAAGGCAAAGAATGGCAATCATGAAAAAGTTTGCTGGTACAACATGGGGAGCAGATGAGAAAGTTCTCAAGAAGTTATATACTGGACGGGTGAGGCCAGTACTGGAATATGGCATTGCAGCTTGGGCAACAGCAGCTAAGTCAAACTTTAACAAAATAAGTAGAGTCCAAAATCAAGTAATGCGAATTATAACTGGAAGCCTGAAGACAACGCCTATTAATGAACTAGAAAAGATCACTTGTTTACAGCCAGTGCAGGATAGAGCCCAGCAACAAGCAGAAAAATTCAGAAGATTGACAGACCACCCTATGTATAACAGGTTTAATGGTCTTGGAAAGGGAAGACTGAAGCGTGGCAACTTTGTAGAAACTGCAAAACGAAAGATTAGGGCAGATCCCATACTTAACATATCAACAGTCAAACCCATTTACAATGCACACAAGTTCCCAGCTTGGAGACAGCAGCAACTGTCTGAGATGATAGAAAACATTCCTGATATTGAGAAAAAGAACACTCAGAATGAAACCGAAAGAATAATAATAACCCTAAACTATATAAAAGAACATTACCCAAGTAGCAATTGGACCCATGCATATACAGATGGATCAGCCAAAAATTCAATAGAAAATGGAGGAGGAGGAACTCTCCTAGATTTAAAAAATGGAGTGAAAAAAACACAGTCAGTGGCAACTGGAACATTTTCAAGTAATTTCAAAGCGGAGGTAGAGGCTTTGAAAACTGCAGCAGAAATGTTCTTGATGGAGGAAAATAAAGAGAAGCAAATAGCTATCTTCATGGATGCAAAGTCAGCTGTCTCAATACTGAAGAGCAAAAATAGCACAGAACTAGCTGACCTAAGAGCAGCAATCCATGGTCTATGCCAGAAATCCAAAAAAGTTGTAATACAGTGGATCCCATCACATTGCAGTATACCTGGAAATGAAGAGGCTGACAGACTAGCAAAAGAGGGCGGACGACTACCTCAGCCTGATATAGACATAACCTATAATGAGGCAAAAAGGTTTATAAAAAGCACTTATAGAACCAAATGGGAAAAATATTACAAACTCGACCGAAGAGAACAAGTGGGGGGGGGGGGGGACTACCCACCGGTTGAGAACCACTGGTTTAGAAGTACAGTTAGATTTCCAACACCTCACAAAGATCTCTAGCATTTGGACACAATGGAAACAGAGCTATAGGACATACCTGCAAATGATGGATTCATTGAATATCTTCATTGAAGCACTCACTAAAGATATCATTTTTAGAAACCTGAATACCACCATGTATGAAGGATACCTACGCTCACTCCAGATGTCTCATGTAACCTAATGCTGATGGGCAAACCAGTGGTAGAGAGATAGAAAAGAAGTAATTTAATCTTTACAAGACATGGATGATTTATAATTCTCTTTTCAGTTGCCATGTGATCCTATACTATTTATTTTACTGTTCTTTGCGTGGTTCTGTATGTATGAAGTTAATTTTACCAGTTATGTATGCGAGAATAGTGTAATAGATCTTCAGGAACAAATCACTCTATATGCTTGTTAAGAATCACAGTTGTCTCTGTCTGTATGTAAAAAGTCGAATGGTATTGGCTATTTGTTTAAAACATTGTAAACTGCATTATATATACATCTAGATGTTTACTTACTTTTGTTGTTTTTATTTCAGAAGACTTTTCACAACAATGAACTGGTATCCTTCACTGAGAGAATGGATGCCATTACTTATTTAGATAGATGGACCTGTACATACAGTTATTAATAGAATTGTGAGAGAACATTGTATATTTCAAGAAAGAATAAAGGTGATGTTAATGGCCTTGTGAACTTGTCTAGGTGTTTCATAAGTTCGCCATGGACACCAATATTATGTGACCGTCTCAGTACTTGTTTACAGGCACTGTGCCATTATATGTTTCTATTTACCACAGAATAGTACAGGAATATCATTTTATGTGAGACAGATCTAAAATTAGCGTTCTGCAATGATACAAAAAGGAATTTAATAAACTGGAGAACAACTTCCAGTCCACTGTTTCGTCGGGAGTGTTCAAGTATGATTGATGCATTTTTATATAGATGACCTCTACTACACAATTTTTGTTCTTATCTTTCGAGTGCTAGATTGATCATATGGATGTGTCATGTCTTGGCGACCTTAGAAGGTTTACTGTCCAGGTCAAGAAGCTTCTAGCTTCAAGGGCACCAATTGTGGGAATAATGATTGATTCATTTAAGAATCTGCATAGCACACTGGGCTAACCTATACATACTCCATCTCTCACAGCAGTGTCATTGGGTTTAGATGCTGTGTGGGAATACTGAGAATAGGGACATGTAATACCCATCATGGCAAACCAATTCATGGAAAGTCTGAATCGAAAGCTCGCTGAGTGGATGTCGCCTGCAGACTGACTGTTCCTGGTTTGCGTGGGGAGCGGTCAGTAGCGAACGTAATGCACAATATATGGAAGTGAGGAAGTAAAGCAGCCATGCGCAGGACGTGTCCTTGGGTGAGCCCAGTACCAGAGCAGTATGTGTCGGGCTCTGCAATTATGGAAGCCTCCTTGGATGGCGGGGAATGCCCATGGTCTGCCCCTACCTTCCCCTGAGGGTTGACTGTGATGTCTTTGGCCGTTCTAACTTGACCAGCTGAGATGTAGACGACACCACAACAGTGAGAGTCGAATGTCCCTCGAAACCCCAGGAAGGCTAACCTGATATTTTTTAAAAAAACGCTCGCTGAAGTCGGATGTTGGCCCAAGGGCCCAAATAAAACATGCACAACGCTAAAGCGTCCGAATGGGAGTGTAATGTCTTTTGAAGCACCTGGGAAGGTAACCCGGTCAACAAACACCTGCAGAAAGTCTAATTAACACGAAAAGGAACGACCATGAAGTCTTCAACCATTCTAACTTGATGAGCTGAGATTGGACGACACCACAACAATAAGAGTCGAATGATCCAAGCAATTAGGTCTGAAAAAACACTCCGGATGAACACAGAAAAAGAAGGTACCCATCACACATGATATCAAAGACATCGTACAATCACACGGAATGACACTGAGTGATCACATGGAATGACACTATTCAGTGCCACCCATTGGGCTCTGGAATGTCAGCTATTCCTCACCGACTGCTTAATGGCAAAAGAAAAAGATGATGACGAAGACAATGTCCTGCAAGCTGCCGCAGGTGTTGAATTATTACCCCTGAAACTGTTGGCACAATAGGAGCAGTTAGCATTCTTACGCTCAGTCTACTGTGGGAGACGGATCACTTATAGGTTTGTCCTGAGTTCTTTCATTTACTTAAAATAAATTGTATATATCTGCAATGCTGTTTCTTGTATAAACTTCAGCCTGTTTTAGTTAACTCAGTGGTTCATATAGCTTAGCTTCCGCTGTTTTTTCTCTAGACCGGAAGGTTTGCCTTGATATGTTGCATGTGCTGCAGTCACTGCTGTCTAGGGTGCAATTTCCATTCTTAAATTTTGTGTACATGTGACATGTCCTGAGTGAAATGACATGGCTTCTAGTTAATTCTATTTTTACTAAGCTGTATTTAATGTCATACACACAAGGATAATCAGGTTTGAATATTGCTGTTTTATTACTGTTACTTTGAGTGGTGTTTGGGGAAGGTGATATTTTACACCATACTTTTGCTGTTCTTTGTACACTTACTGTTAAAGGTGGTGGATAAATAAGAGACTTATAGACAAGATATTTGTTATTGTTATATATGAAATGATAAAAAAATATTACAAAGGAAGTCAGCAGAGTGAATAATAGGCCACTGCATCAACTTGTGGCACAAGCAGACCAAGTTTGTCTCATGGTGTTTGTTACCTGTTTGTATTTTTACAAAATTAGAAAAAGTGGTTTGCTCCCTACTCATCCTTGGGTAGTGTATCGAATGTCTAGCCGTCTAGGATAAACATCCACCTGTTTGCACGTTGTGCACATGAAATATTTCTTTGCCAGTTGGAAATTGAAAAGAGCAGGCCTTATAGGCTGCCACCCAGGCACAGTTTCCAGATTAAAAACACTACCTACAAAACATAATCATATGTGATTGTGCTGCAGTTTTAGTGCACTGTGCTGAGAGTCTCACTTGACTCGCATGCCATATGACAGGCTCCCTAAACGAATTCTTTACAGCTAACTGCGTTGTGGTAAACGCTCCCAAGGTGGCCAGAGGAAACGCTTTAAAGACACTGAAAATTTCAATGAAGGCTTTTGGAATTCATCATGACACCTGGGAGACTGCTGCCAGAGACCGAAATTCGTGGCGTGCATCATTACGTAAGGGTGCAGTCATATGTGAGGCAACCAGGACTGCAAGAGCTGTGAAGAAAAGGCAGGACAGAAAAACCACTGCAGGAAATCCTCCAGAAACGTCAAGCATTCTTTGCCCACATTGTCAAAGAACATTTCGAGCCAAAATAGGCCTTATCAGCCATCTTAGAACCCACGGCTCCATACCTTCAACCCCACTGGATGAAATGAATGGTCATCATCATTCTTGATGGACAAACAACAGAACAGAACAGTGCACTGTGCTGAGAGTCTCCTTGTGTGATCTATGGGAGGAGACTGGAGATATTTGTGTGCTATGAAAGTGATCCTTTACAAACTGAACCAATCAGAAAGCAAGCTGTAACGATACACGCCCAGACCAGGAAATTGACAAATAATCATATTAGTCTGTTAATGTTAGTCATGTGAATCTAGAACTAACACTGGTAGACAAGTATCTTTGCAAGATCTTGATAGATTATGGGAAATCTGGTTACTAGTCACCATTATATTTGATTTCAGTAGATTTCCAGCAGTCTTTTCATGATGGTGTTTCCTTCCTGTTCATCTCTTTGTGGTATCCTCCCACATAAGTCATCATCATCTTCTATATTTACCTCCCATCTCTGGCTTCTAGCAGGGTGTTATGAATCTTTAATATGCCCCAGATATCTTGCCTCTTCTCGCTGCTAGCTTATTTAAACCTGTTTTATAAGATGATGCTACATTTCATTTGGGCCTAGAAAATACTTCCAGGGGGCATAGAGTAAAGCAGGTTAGACTCATCTTTACCACTTTGAGTAAAGAATGTGTTTAAAAAGGCTATCAGTAGACAAATAATTGAATTATGCCTTTGTGTTGAGTTGTGTCAATAAAAGATATCACAGCACTTTAGACATTCTCATAGGTGCTCCGTCCTCATCTTCTACAGTCAGCGAAGAGTCCCAATATTAATCTTACCGGTGTCAGTCTGAAGTCTGTCTGGCCTTTCCTGAGAGTCCTGAGTGTTGGCTTTTATGTCTGTAGAATGCAGTAAATACCCACTTGTTAGTGACATTTTAATTTCTATATCAGTCTCTGATATAGTCATGCCAAACCATCCTGAACTAACTGGATGTTGTAGGTGTGTTTTTTACAAAAATTACAATTGGGACAAAAGTGTTGCAAACATGATTCAAAACCCCACAGGCCACGTTCATAACAAGCAGCAGGCGATTTGGAAGCTGACCGTCTTGGTTGGCATGATGTGGGATGTTAGGTGTGTGTTTTTTTTTTGGTGCACCCGCTCACTGGTCAGGTGCCAGACAAGAGTAGCAGAAAGAATCTTGTCAGATTATAATCACGTCTGCTAATCATTTGTAAATCCAGAATGCCAGAATATATTTGTGTAATAATTACAATATTTGTAAATTTACAGACTGTAACATAGTTGTTCTCTGTGTCCTCTGACACCCAGTTACATATTTACTCTAAGCACAGGATGTTCAAAATGTTTTCTGTTACAAAATTGTACTTGTGTGTGGTATCTTCTTTGCTGCACTGATCGACTGTGCTAAGCTTCAGTGTGTGTTCTTTGTGTAAGAATTTTGCTGATGTCATTTTGCTGCTTTTAATCCTAGGGCTGAAAGACACCTGGTGTGGATCATTTTACATTCACGCTTAATGTATATTCACTTCGTGTGATTATGTTTCCTTCTACAAAGCGAAGAATGTTTAGTGTTATATTTGTGTGTTAGTAGTTGGGTGGCAGCACATCAATTTGCTGGTCATTCTGCTGCCATGTAATTTGTATTGTGCTATTAATATCTGTGTCTGTAATTAATTGCCATACTAAACAGTTATTGTCAATACGGCCATTTTCGAATTTTAATTAGAAAACCAGGTTTTGAATGTTTTTATTTATTTTAATATATGCTGCCTTTCTTTTTAACTCTTAAAATGTGTGCCTTATGTTTGTTTTGTTATTTTTGTCTATTGATGTCTAGCTGATAGCTGAGGAGCAGTTGGCAGAGTGGCTGGAATGCCAGATTCTCTTTCGGGAGACCTGGGTTCAAATGCTCTGTGGATTTTTTTTTCTCTCGGGAGCTAAAAGAAAACTCTAACCTGCACAGTTCGCAGCGACTGCACTAGCCAGGTGGCCTGAATTCCTCAGGCTCAAAGACACCCCCCCCCCCCTACCTCCCTCCAGCGCCATACACCGCTAGGTACCATATAGGCAGTAAATGATGGACAGACAGATGATACGACTTCCTTGCACCATCTCATTCCTAGTGTCCTAATTGGAGATGCAAGTATTGTATTATCTGTGTTGTTGTTTTCTGTGCCTATCTTTGCTGCCTTGGAGTGCTTGCTGATATAATTGTGGATGTATTGAGTTTCTGTGTTTAATCTAACGTCCTAACTGTGAATAGATATTTTATGACTAAGGGTGACATTTTATCATGTTTGTTTATTTGTTTGTTTGAGACAGCAATATGTATGCCAGTAAAAGAAGTTTACACTAGCCATATTGACTTTCTTTGTCTCATTGTCTTGTCAGAGTTGAAATGTGAGCAGAAGGGTCAAACAGACATTGGTAAAAGTTATTATTTGAAGAGATCATCTCCTGACCGAGTATTACTGAACATAAAACTCGCCAAGAGATCACAACAGCAAAAAAGGCTGGTGCTGATTGCAATGTCCTGTAAAGGATATGCAGCTAGCTAACTAACTATACCGTGCATGGTAATAACGTTGTAAGCATCTCAGAGTCCAATGCAACTGTGACTGTTTCTTGCTTGTGTTGGAATCTCTTGTAAACAAGTTCCAGAATTTCCCCCAGGTCATCTTCTTTGGTTCACAGCTGCTAAGTAGTATTTCTCCACTTTCCAGATATACCATTACTTTCTTTGCTGCTATCTTCTAGTAGGTTCCAATGATTCAGATTACCTTCTTTAGAATACCCACAGGCTTATGTTTGCATTGTCTTGCAGCTTATCTTTTTTAATGAGTGACACACACAGAGGGTTTTCACTGCTCTGCTCAGCCTCTACGGGAGGCTTTGGAGGGGCATCAGCACTAGAGATTAGCACAAGTCTGTGACACAGTCATTGTCCTCTGGCTTGGATGATAATCTTGTTTGACAGCGACCATTCAACAAAGAGATGCTTGGCTCATTGTAATCATTTGCCCATTTGTGACATGTCCTCATTATCATGAATGGGCTTTACAGTCCCCAGATATCAAACATTGCTTGCTTGTACCACGCTCCAGTTGTAGGTGGACAGACGGGCAATCCTTCAAACCGACCATGAAAAAGGAGAGCCTCTCTACCATACATTTCTCCTTCAGACTGAAGAGACAAGAGGGAAGAGACAATACACGACGAAGTGCTAATGACACCTTGCCGCCTAGACAGACAATAGTTCGTTACATTGTGCTTCACAAAAGGCATAACTACAACCCAAGTGGTTGCCGATGACCTCCACAGCACAAAGCCTGGGCTAGTTTTTTTCGAGAGGAAGAGTAACACCAATACATCTGGAACAAGACAAGCTGCCGGATCAGCAAAGCATGTCCGCATGTCGGAGCTTCAATCCTAGACCTACCCTGCCATAACATTTAATATTTAACTTGTTAATTTTTTTTAACCATCTACTGTCATACTATCTCAACCATATCTGACTAGGAAACAAACTATTCTCTAATTTACCAATAGGATTAAAAATGCACTGAAGGTTACAAATAAAAGGCCTACTGTTCGTTTGGTTTAAACATCTTGTGTTCCATTATCTGTGTAGCTGATCACAGTCCGTCCCTGTGTTGTCTAAGGTAAACAAAGAACAGTAACAATGCAACCTACCATGCGTCTAATAAGCGGTGACTAAAGAGCTTTATATGAGACTGTTGGCTTGCCGACACTCCTGTCTATTCCATTGTTCACATGAGGCAGTGAGGAGCATTTTGTGATGTTCACTGGCACAGGAACGGAGCAATATGGGGACGACCCGTTGCCATGAAGTTGGAACCGTGATATGAGACTGGCTGACTCATCCCGTAGAAAACTAGCTACAACATCCATCCAATAGTCGAGTCTACAGCTCTTGGCCTGAGTCGGGTGAGACCAATTCTCTAATGAGAAGTAACGGAATAAAGTTACTATAGTAAGCGAGTCTTAGAGTGTTATACATTGCCCAGCTGTACTAACGTGGATCATGGACATTGAGTACCAAGGTTATCAACTAGCGGCTACAGATTCCTTCGTTGTGCCCTGTGTAGAATGAAAAGAATCCCACTGAAGACCAAAACCCGAGTCTTACGAGAGGTAGTTCACAAACACCCGATATCCGCATCATCAAATGCCAATCGTCATTTTAGTGGTTACGGTTAACAACAGGAGAGAGAAGGAAAAAAGGGGGTGGGGGAGTGATGTGTGTGTGCAGCGTTGTCATCATCAACATCCAGTGGCTTATACTGTATAGAACTTTATCTCTCTTCTCCACCCCCCCCCCCCCCTCACTCTCTCTCTCTCTCTTTCTCTCTCTCTCTCTCTCTCTCTCTCTCTCTCTCTCTCTCTCTCTCTCTCTCTCTCTCTCTCCTTTCACGCATTCGAAATTTCTCTCCATCATAAGCCATCTGTGTCTTGCTTATCATATGCAAATTATCAATGACATCGAGATAGTGTCCATATTGTGGCCTTTCACTTCGCCCCCTCACAGGTACACTTCGCTCCAAAATGATTTTTTCTAGATTTGTATGTCTGTTTTGTTTGCATATCCTTCACAGGACATCGCTGTCAACATCAGCATCTTTCAGCTGACTGTTGATTTCCTGGCAAGACCACGCTCAGTAGTTTGCTATTGCTTTCTGAGCGACCGGCTCACATACCCCGCAAGACACTGACGCGGAGAGAACCGCTACCGACTCTCGCGCAACGTCACGCTACCCACGAGAGTATGCGAGATCACAGAGAAAGTCGTGTAACCTCTAGACCAGACAGACCGGCCATGTCTCTTTACATGTCCAAAATAGTTCAGTTTCCTCTTTATTTGTATTAATAACCAATCTTCATCCCTAGTCAAATCTTCCAGTCTTCTTGTCGCATTGATCTGTTCTCATGTCCGTCCAATGAATCTTAAATATCGCCGTGCAACAACGGACGCTAGAGACGGAACGAACGAACTTTTTATTCGAAGGATACCAAATTGGGCACGCAGGCCCGTCTTACATTCGGGCCCTTCCAGTCACTCATCTTTTGTTCATCAGTGCATAGTGCATTCACATAGGAAAAACATTGTCAAATGAATGTTGTAAACAATGCATGTTACCATGTTATGAGACAAATCCCCCACCCACCCATCCCCTATCCTTCCGCGTGTCCCCCCTCCCCCGCACACACACATCCACCACAAAACTACACACATACCCATAGGCACATACTGCCCCCAACTCACACACCCCACATACACCATCTACCCACCCACACACACACACATCTCCCACCCACCCACACACAAACCCAGGCACACATGCATGCATCCACCCATCCATACCCACCCACACATCCCCCACCTTCATACATCTACCCATCCACACGCACACATCCTCCACCCATCCCATAACCTACCAACACTCACCCACCCACATATACTCCACCACCCACCCACACCCCCAACCACTCAGCCAAACACACATCCCTCAACCACACATCTAACGCCCACACACACATATTCCCGCCAATTCACATATCCTGCACCCACACATCCCCCACTTACACACATCGCCCACCCACACAATCTCCCCCACCCACACATCCCGCACACACACACACACATCCCCCCACCCCAACCTACACACACTCACCCTCCCACACATCCTCCACCCACCCACTCGCCAACCCCCCCCCCCCCCCCATCTCTAATCCCCAATGACACATCCCTTAACTACACATCTCACCACCCATATACTCACACACACACACACACACACATATCTCCCCACCCATACACACATCCTCACCCGCCAACACATTCCTCATCCAAAAACACACACCAACCACCCACACACACCCATCACCCACATATACCCACCTGCACACATCCGCCTTCTCACCCACACACATCCGCCTTCACACCCACAAACACACATACCCCACCCATACACTCATCTCTCACACACATCCACCCACTCACGTACTCATCCATCAACCACTCACACCCACACATCACTCACTCACCCATCAACACATGCATCTCTCATCTACCCTCCCACCCACACACACCCCAACCACCCAGCCAGACACACATCCCCCATCCTCACATACATCCTTCATCCACCGCACATCCCACACCTCCCCCATCCCTCACACATCTCCCCTCCCACACAACACCCCACCCATAAACGCATTCCCCTCACACACACATCCTCCCACATGCATTCCACATACACATCCTCGCCCACACATCTCTCACCCCCCCCCCCCCACACACACACACACACACATCTCCCCACCACCCACACACCCCCACCTACAAACATCCCCACCCCCACACATACAACCTCCACCCTCATACATTAACCCCATCCACACTTACACACTCCCACCCACACAGAAAAATCCCATTCACAGACACACCCTACACTCATCACCCACACCCATTACACACCCATCCCCCAACCCACACACATCTCCCACACACCCACCCAAATACACATACCCTACCCACACCTCCAACCCACCAACACCCACATACTTCCAACCATCCTCCCAAATATCCCAACCCACACACACATCTCTCACACACACACATACATAGAGAGAGAGAGAAAGAGAGAGAGAGAGTTCTGCAGGGGTTCGGAAAGTGGAACAGAAGCCAAAGAATTTCAAATACCCTCTTGTGCTAGAGAGAGAGAGAGAGAGAGAGAGAGAGAGAATGAGTGAACTTTATTTTAAAAGGGTCACATTGGGCCTCCCAACTACTTATCTTTCGTATATCATTTGTTTATTGTGCATTTTACATTCACCCTCCCTCCCTCCCTCCCTCCCTCCCTCTCTCTCTCTCTCTCTCTCTCTCTCTCTCTCTCTCTCTCTCGTGCACGCGCGCGTACGTACACCCATACACATACATACATACAGAGAGAGAGAGAGAAAGACAGACATCATTTACACAAACACCCAAATTATACACCCATTCAACAACACAAACACATATTTCTTCACACACATATATACCCAGTCGCAAACACGCTAGCAAACATTCACCCATACATATTATCTCTCTCTCCCCTATCTCCATCCCTTCCCCATTTCTCACTCTCCCTCCCCCCCCCCCCTCTTTCCCATTTTCTCTCCCCCCACCTCTGAGAGAGAGAGAGAGTTATGCATGGACTGGAAGAATTGCACGGAGGACATCATATGTCCAACTTACCAACAACACAAATAATCACTCTCACAGCCTGACATGACACATGATAACCACCATACTATTTCACCACGGACACTGTCAGTCAATTATATATCCAAGCAATTAGAGCTGTTTTTTTTTTTAAAAAATAGAGGTCGGCGTGGCCGAGGGGTCTGCCGCGCTTAAACTTCTTGTGCGCTGACGGTGGAGTAGTGGGTTCATTCCAGGAACCTGTCAGTTAGCCTTAACGTTGACTTCTCGTTCAGAAAGCAAGGTAATGTTACTGAACGTAAAATTGCCTAGATAATCAAGCCATGGTTGATAGCAACGTTCTGCCAAGAACAAGCAATATTGTATACAGTTGGTGTTTATAACTGTTAATGATTTTATTATTACCCAAATGTTCTTTATACATGGTGTAGTTTTCATGACTGCAGTGTTTGAAAATATTGCCGGTCCAAGTTTTGTATTTACCTATTATGTTGCATGAACTTTACATGGGTGATTACAAAACTTAGACTTGCAATATTTTCAAACACCGCAGTCATTAAAAATACACCCTATATATTTGTTTGCAATGTAAGTAGTTTGAACTCCCCAAGTGTTTATTTACCCAGCTGTCAGTTTACTCCAAAGAGAAAATGCTTGCCTTATTTCGCTTGCCAGATTTTCACAGAGACTCACTAATCATCAGGCAGCTTTCCTGGAGTGCCTTCTTGATCTTTGTCTTTTGTCTGCTGAGATATGTTTAACCTTTCTTCCAACAACAATACACATTTTTTGTCTGTTGTTTTTGTTGACGCCTATGTTTTTAAGTAGTTTACTCGAGAAAGCTTCATTTGGCCTACTTCCCTGCTGATTTCTGTGTGGCCAAATTTTGTTTATTGACTTTGGCTTGAAAATGTAACAGAGTAAGGCACAAACTATGTGGCTGTTTTTTGCACCTGTGAACAACAGGGCTTCTCAACTTCTGGCCAACTTTGCGTGTGTGTGAACATACAACAGATGTTACATGTCCTTTGCAAACAATATAAAATGACACAAAGTAATGCAGCTTTACATGACCGAATTACGATACATACAGGACGTTGCGGCGATTAGCCTTCATCAGCAAACAAACACATTCACAAAACACAATATGTAGTCAAGGAGATTTCCTGTGTCTACATCAAAACGTGACGGCAGGATGAAAAGAACAAAAAGATGAAAAAATGAAAGCAACGAAGAGAAAATGAAAATGTGAAAAAAATATTCATACTCACCTCAGAATTCCGAGCTGTGTATAACCCCAAGTATCACCGATGTCTTCTTTTTATACCCAACTGAGGGAATTGGATGTAGGATATTGGATGTATATAAATATATATATATATATATATATATAGTTTTCTTCTTCTGCAATCAACGTTTGCCATGCATGGCACGTAGCATCTATTGTAGTGCACAGATGTCAGCTGTTTACCTTTATGCCATATATGAATAGTTTTTATTATTAGTGAGTGTAGTGGACTGATTTCGCTTTAGTGTTAGATTTCACATTCACCAGTAAAGATTCGTTTTACACACCTTTAGGCTTATTTGACTTTTGGTGCCCGGTCCGTATCTGTATAGACCAATGGGCAGTCCAGAGATGAGGTGGTCATATCACAATCTCCGCCATTACCTTCTAGAATATTTTCTCTACCCATTTTAGACTGGGTCGACACGTGAGCCCTGCGGGATTAACATATTCAGTGGCCAACAAAAAGCAGGGTTGAACCAAACCTAAACGGATGACGGGAAATGGGAAGTTATGACTTAAAAGTTGGTAATATGGTAGCAGCCATTTTGTATTATAACGCAACGACATCATTACGGTAATATATACACCCATGGCAGATACGGGAATTCACTTAAGACAATCAATCGTCCCTTGGCATTTAATCAGTTTGTAAAAACAATCCACGCTTCGAGGTTAATTCGAACACACGACCATCAGGCTGACAGTTTAGCGGTTACTTAATCCGTTAGTTTGTGAGACATCATATTCAGTAGACACAGATATGGGTGAAAGACTTCTACTGTATGTCACACTAGGACACTTAAAACTGCGTGAACCCCGTAGTACCGACTAGCAACCACGTATGTGTAGGTCAGAAACACACAAGCTATCAATGTTGTTTTTGTCCATGGGTTTTCGCATTTTGAATCTTATTTTTATGTCAGCATGGTCGAATGAAGAAGAACACTCGTTCTTAAACATCCGATGTGCTGATATCGAGGTGTTGGATTCAACCCCTATACCGGTCAGATGGACTAAACTGTTGACTTCTTGTCCGTGACATGAGGACGTAAATTACAAGTACCTCTGAAATCGGAGTGGGTTCGCCTGATGGCAAGGAACACTGTTAATCCACACCAAACATGAGTCTAGTGCATTAACATTAGTAGCACATGTATGTACTATGCTTGAGTTCAAAGCGAGAGATGAAAAAAAAAACAACTTACTTATTTCTGTAGAAATAATTTCTAAGCGATAATTAACTGATTCAGTGCTAAAAGATAATATATCGCCAAATACGACCTTCCTTCCATTCGGACACAGTTACGATATATCGCCATACCGTGGTCATCGTTTTATATGCTTTGTTTTATGGTATCTTCCGCAATTGCAATGCCCAGTGAATGGGCATTTATGATTGATTACCATGCTTGATCCAAACCTAAGTTTTGTTTGGCACTGAATTGGCTAATGGGCACACAGGCTCTCCTAGTGGTATTCTAGTATGGTAGATGTCACATCCACTAGCCACGGAGAGGGAAATATCCGAGATTACGTAATTTGCGTCCTGATTAGTACCTGGTCTTCTGGAATTAAGTTACGAGCGGTATTTACAAGCCATTCTGGCTGCTGATCAGATAATAACAAATCAAGTCAGTATTCTTCTTGATCCACAGTATTCAGTATTCTAAGAATTTCTCTGTAAACATTTAAGTTCAGAAGCTCAGATTTTCTTCTTTAGTGATTGTCTTGTACATTTGCAAAATGCAAATAACATTTATAACAAACAAACAAAAAGGCTGAAACAGCACTGTGCTTATTAGTTGCATATCCTGTACAGGACGTCGCAGTCAACACCAGCATTTATTGCTGTTGTGATTTCTTGGCAAGTTTACGTTCAGTAGTAACCATTCCTTTCTGAACGACCGGCACCCATATCATTTCATAAAAAACCAACACAAGGCGGTCTGCCGTCAAATCGCCAGCAGCTGTGTTTCGAACGTGGATATGCGGGATTACGAACTGCGCCCGTAACCTCTTCGCCACGGAGTCGGCTTTGCATGGTACATGCAAATAAAGAAGAACGGATCATACGATGGACCTGACAATCTAACAGCAGCATAAATCTACAACACGCAACAAGCAAGTTTCACGTCAACAAAAACAGAGAAATGGGATTGACTGATAATCAGTACAGAAACAGCGCATGAAAGCGGAATGACATTAACAACGCCTAGACACCTGGTTTATGAGCATATGCTGCAACTACCCACGATGTTTGGCCGCACAGGCGGAATGCCAGGATAGGATAGGATATTATACAGATGCAATCTGTATCCTGTCCCAAAGTGTAACACAAGACTGCATGTATTTACGTAATAAATTCATATTTTCTACAAATAATATGGCCAGGTTGCTATTTAAGCATATTTGTTAACAAGTAACAGTGATTTTAGCATGTAAAACGCTAAAGTCGAGAAGGTCAACTTCATTGCATCTCATCTGACTCTCTCTCCCCCCTCTCTCTCTCCTCTCTCTCTCTCTCTCTCTCTCTCTCTCTCTCTCTCTCTCTCTCTCTTTCAATAGAATGGCTTGCCGAGAGCATCGCACAAATCACCAACTCCGCAGCTCCAGAGATGACTCACGGGAGTCTCCAGACAAGCTGAACTCGTTGTCTGAACAACGCAGTCACGGGAACAAACCTACGACTTTCAGATCTAAGCAAAAGTCTTCACCACTTCGCCACAGAGACCCCGTTTAAAACATGACATTTAAAACACCGATAGACACTTCATTTAAGGTAACAGTGATCTCATGACAGAGCAGCCCTAGGGCTAGAAACGATGTGACTTAACTTATAGTCGGTAACAGTAGGAAGAAGCACGAAAAGGATCCTTTTATTATCCTTTATGCGTGGTGAGTATATGGTGCTAACGACATATTCTTTTCCGGACAAATAGGCACTGGGTGGGGATGTTGCCAATAGGACATCGGCCATTTGTATCTCTGACAACATTTTCTAGAACCCATTGTAAACTTGGTCAACCTGGGAGCTAGGCGAATTAAAATCTCTCGAATTCGAATACAAGATTTTCGGGCCGGCAGGCAAGCTTGCTAGTTACTGCGCAAGAGAGGCTTCCAATTTTCCGGTGTGCTCCTATATTAATATCGTTCCGGGGGAAATATATATGTGAGCTCACCAGAACTTGTTAATTTTAATTCTGTTCTTTTTTAATGTTAAGGTTTGTCATCTTTCTTTTTCTGAAGAAATTCTGGGAAGTTATGGCGGCAGGCGTAATAATTGCCACATCACCCATCGAGTGCATCTTTGTGTATAAAAATATAGGGCCAGCACCATTTACCCGATACTTCTGAAGGTGTGGAAAAGGTCCATTACTTTACTTTGCTTTACTCGCATGAGTAATTTCCAGGGTGTAAGTTGATTATTAGTAATTACTGATGATTATAAATTCGAACTCATTCATAAAATAATGAAAAATTGGCTAACGATAAACCATAAATTTCCTTTGAAACACCAACAAATACTAAACTATAGACTGAATCTAGACGAAGGTTGGGCAGCAGAATACAACCAACAAATTGGGATGAAACATTCTAAAGGAAGATATCAGCAAAAATGTGTTGTCATTAATAGAAATATAATTAATTTATTGACGTGGTATTGTGTACCAATTAATTATTATTTAACATATTTTTTTCCCCATATCCCTTACAGGACGTTGCAGACAACAGCAGTATTTTTCAACTGCTGTTGATGTAGGCCTACTAGGCAAGATTACGCTTAGTAGTTTGCCATTGCTTTCTGAGCGACCTGCTCACATACCCCATAAGTTACCAATGCGGCGAGAAAAGCTACCGATTCTCGCGCTGGATACTTTACTCACGAGAATATACGGGGTTACGGATTAAGACGTTAACTTCTAGGCAAGGGAGACCGGCATTTAACATAATTAGTTCATTGAAATAGTATGATTTACCAATCAATTATCTTTTAACATAATTAATTCATTGACATAGTATGGTTTAACAATTAATTATCATTTATAATTTTAAAATGTGTGTGTGTGTGTGTGTGTGTGTGTGTGTGCGTGCGTGTGTGCGTGCGCGCGCGCGTGTGTGTGTGTGTGTCATGTTTTTATCCAAGGCTGATAATATTCTGTGATTTATGTTCTCTTCATAACAAAATTGTTTCATCTTTCAACATTAATTTGGTTGAAAGCATAATTAACAAACCGTCCAGCTCATTCAGTTCCAGAAGACATCCTAACAGAAGTGCAGAGAGAACAAAAAGCCACGAGGAAACACAAATTATGAGTGTATTAATATGATACCGACGTTGTGACGAAGGTGTTACAAATGAAATTCGCATACCGCATTCGAAACACAGTTGCGGGAGATTTAGAAGCCTACCGCCTCTCGTTGGTTTCCATACAATGATATTAGTGACGGTCGTTCAGAAAACAATGGCAAACTACTGAACGCAGAACATGCCAAAATATCAAAACAGTCAAAACATTCTGGGTCTAACTTCAACATCATGTAAAGGGTATGCAACTAACTTATTAATATAATGATAAACCAACAGATACCAGCTTCCTCTTCGTCTCCCCTGTATCCCCCATTAGAGAGCCCAGGCCTCCCACCCAGCTGTCCTATCTTGCGCTATCCTCTGCAGCTCGCTTCGTGTCCTCCCCATATGATTCATCTCTGTGCCTAATTCTCTTATTTGTGTGTTTTAGATCTCTCTCTCTCTCTCTCTCTCTCTCTCTCTCTCTCTCTCTCTCTCTTTTTTTTCCCCACTGAGGGTTCCAGTAAGAGGTCTTTCTACTTGTCTTATTGCCAGGTTTTCTGGTTGCCTGACCTATCCAGCGGCGGTGTCTTTTCCACAAACTCCCAGTTCACTGGAATGTGTCTAGTTGTAACCCCAAGTCCATCTATTCTGTGTAGCAGAACAAAATCTAAACATACATTAAAAAAAAAATTAAGTTGCTTGTCCTTCACAGGACGTAGCAGTCAACCCCAGCATTTTAGCTGTTCGTGATTCCTGGGCAAATTTTACGTTCAGTAGTTTGCCGTTGCTTTCTGAACGAACGGCTCCTATACCTTTTTCGAAAAACCCAGCACCGCCGTGTTTCGAACCCGGGTATACGGGCTCACAAACCGCGTTCGCAAGCCCTCAGCCACCAGATTTATTGAGTATGCTCATACCAAACTTAAAATAAACAGTGAGACAACACGTTCTACTTGGTACACCCAGACAATAGCTTATTAGCCATGGTGGCTTGATTTGGATATCAAGAGAATATTTTTTCATCGTTTACATTTTCCTCCTTATAAATAAGTGGACTTCTTCTTCTTCTTCGTTCATCCGGAGTTTTTTTCCGGACGTGATTGCGTTGTGCCTGTTTACAGCAGAGCTGCGTTCTTGCGCCGTTAGGCCGACACATCCGACTTCTGCGGGCATTTGTTGACCGGGTTAACCTTCCCGGAAATAAGTGGACTTAAACCCAACGCATTGCTTTATCCGAGGCCTATAACGCGAATAAAATAGTTTGCGCCTACCCTGCACGATTCGTTACTTTAACATGGTCTCTATGTCTAAACATGTGAAAACCATTGTTGTGCATCACCTTTGAAATATTGCATGCATGAAACATGCACTAACCTGCCTGTCTCTTGTGCGCAGCTGCTGGCTGAACTGCGTAGTGTGTATCAGTTTTTAGAACGGGGAGGTGAATGAATGACTCGGCCTTGTGTGCCAGCATGTGGGAGTGAGCTCAGAAATCCCCGATTTGTTATGTCAAGGGCGTAATTGTGATTCACGGGCTTAAGAAGCTTCGACATTTGGAATGATTACATCGACGTAGTTGGAATTGCGGTAGGGCAGTAGCTAACGAGCTTGCTTGTCGGCTCGGCCGTCCAGTGTTTGAATCCCCTCCGCGGCGAAGTAGTTACGGACGCAGTTCGTAATCCCACATACCGCGTTCGAAACACAGGTGCGGACGATGTGGCAACAGACCGCCTTGCGATGGTTTTTATGAAATGGTATGGGTGCTAGTCGTTCAGAAAGCTATGGCAAACTACTGAACGTAAACTTGCCCAGGAATCACGAATAGCTAAAAATGCCGAGGTTGACTGCTACGCCCTGTAAAGGATATGCAAGTAACTGTTAACCCGAGGAAAGGCCAGACGGATACATAGGCTAATTGGTGCTATCGGTGTTGGGACTCTTCGCTGGCTGTTGAAGATGAAGACGGACCACCTATATGAATGTACGTGCAGCGATGAGTGTTTTTTGTTTTGTTTTTGTTTTTGTTTTTGTTTACTCAGCCCAAAACAACACGCCTACATATCAGCTCCATCAATAACAACACCCAACTATACACTTAGAGACCTCTATCATCCCATCACTCAGAAACGGTGATTTTAAGTTTTCAAGAACATCGACGTAATAATGTAATTTCCAGTTTAACCGCACGGTGATTTCCCATATGACAAACCGGGTTATTTTCACTGTTTACTCCTGTATGAAATTACTCAGTTATCCGGCATGTCATGGGCTGTTAACAGTTGATACCAAAGCTGGCAAAGATGAATGCGTAATCTTGCGGGGAAAACAAAACAAAACAGAAACACAGGGACGCGATCCTGTTGATTGACCACCTTGAATGACTAAAAGGACCCTTTAGTAGCGGGCTCGTTGAAGTAATGGCTGTGATGGTAGGCTCACAATGGCATGAACACTGTCGAGCCAGGGTTCGGTGTCTGCACTCGCCGTTCACTACCCGAGAGAAAGATCGGTCACCTATTCCCGTGTGCACTCAGGCCCCAAAAATGTCATTGTCCTTGCTCTTCATAGACCCGCATGACGTTCCTGCTACAGGAATAGTTTCTGTGTGTTGTTGTTTGTCCACCAAGAATGATGATGACCATTCATTTCATCCAGTGGGGTTGAAAGTATGGAGCGCGTAAGTTCTAAGATGGCTGATAAGGCCTATTTTGGCTCGAAAAGTTCTTTGACAGTTAGTTAGTTAGTTGCAGTTCCAACTTCACAGCAACGGGTCGTCCCCATTATGTTCCGTTCCTGTGCCAGTGACACTGACTTTGACAATGAGGGCAAAGAATGCTTGACGTTCCAGGAGGAGGATCTCATGCAGTGGTTTTTCTGTCCAGCCTTTTCTTCAGGGCTCTTGCAGTCCTGGTTGCTTCACAAGTGACTGCACCCTTATGTAATGATGCACGCCACGAATTACAGTCTTTAGCAGCAGTCTCCCAGGTGTCAAGATGAATTCCAAAAGCCTTCAGTGAGATATTCAGAGTGTATTTACAGCGTTTCCTCTGGCCACCTTGGGAGCGTTAACCACAACACAGTTCGCCGTAAAAAAATCGTTTAGGAAGTCTGTGATCTGGCATACGAGTTAAGTGACCAGCCCAGCAAATCTGATTCTTCATTAGTAGAATGTGGATACTGGGCATGGACGCTCTTTCTAGAACTTCAGTGTCAGGGATCTTGTCTTGCCATTTAATATTCAATAGTTTCCTAAGGCAGACTGTGGAAGTGGTTTAATTACCTAGCATGTCGCTGATAAACAGTCCATGTTTCACAAGCATATAGCAGTGTGGATAATACAATTGCTTTGTAGACATTCAGCTTTGTTTGCAGGCTTATTCCATTTCTGTCCCATACATTCTTGTACAGTCTGCCAAAGGCTGCACTGGCCTTGGAGATTCTTGCATTCACTTCGTCATCAATTGTGGCACAACATTTAGTTTATGATTGTTCACCTTGATATTCGGCACGGTGTGATTATTCCCTGGAGCTGGCTGGTACATAACTACAGTCTTCTCCAAGTTGATATTGAGCACAAAGTTGGCACAGGCAAATGAGAAAGCTGAAACATTGTGTTGCATGTCTGCCCCTGAGTTGGCATATAGAGCGCAATCATCAGCAAACAGCAGTTCTCTGACGGTGTCGCTGTTAGTTTTGGTTCTGGCTTTCAGCCTTCTGAGATTGAACATTTTCCATCCATACAGTAGTTGATGTCTATTCCAATGTCATTGTTCTCGAAGGCATTCGTCAGCATAGCTGAAAACATGAGGCTGAACAGTGTTAGTGCCAGGACACATCCTTGCTTCACTCCATTGGTGACAGGAAAGGGCTCAGACAGTTCACCATTTTCCTGTACTCTTGCCTGCATACCATTATGAAATAGCCGCACTATTTGGACAAACATTCGTGGACAGCCATATTTCGCCATAATCTTCCAGTCCTTCTCTGCTGACTGTATCAAAAGCCTTTGTAAGGCTTTCTTTATATACACAAAGACACACAAAGACACACACACACACACACACACACTAATATATATATATATATATATATATATATATATATATATATATATATATATATATATATATATATATTATATACGTATATATATATACTAGCTGACCCGGCCCGGCTTCGCCCAGACCCTGGTGGGGAGCATCTCATTTAATTCATATAAGTAGTCATATAAGTTCTCGTTCCCGTTACCGACTATCTGTCTGTCTGTCTGTCTGTCTATCTGTCTGTCTGTCTGTCTGACCCGGCCCGTCTTCGCCCAGACCCTGATGGGGAGAATCTCATTTAATTCATATAAGTAGTCATAAAAGTTCCCGTTCCGACTATCTATCTGTCTGTCTGTCTGACCCGGCCCGGCATCGCCCAACTCCTGGTGGGGAGAATCTCATTTAATTCATATAAGTAGTCATATAAGTTCCCGACTGTCTGTCTGTCTGTCTGTCTGTCTGTCTGTCTGTCTGTCTGTCTATCTATCTATCTATCTATCTGTCTGTCTGTCTGACCCGGCCCATCCCATGGTGGAGAGCATCTCATTTAAATTATATAAGTAGTCATATAAGATCCCGTTCCCGACTATCTGTCTGACTGTCTGTCTGTCTTGGGTAAATGGAGGAGGGAGGAGGAAGAGGGAGGTGGAGGAGGGAAGAGGAGGGAGGAGACAGGAGGAGTAGGGAGGAATAGGAGGGAGGAGGAGGGATTAGGAGGAGAAGGGAGGAGTAGTGTGGAGGAGGAGGTGAGGAGGAGGGAGGAGGAAGAGGGAGAAGGAGGGAGGAGGAGAACGCAGTAGGAGAAGGGAGCAGGAGGAGGAGAGGGAGGAAAAGGGAGGAGGAGGGAGGAGGAGGAGAGAGTAGGAGGATGGAGGAGGCGGAGGGAGAAGGAAGAGGGAGGAGGAAGAGGGAGAATGAGGAGGGAGAAGGAGGAGAAGGAGGGGGAGGAGGGGAGGAGGAGGAGGAGGGAGGCGGAGAGTGAAGGAGGAGGGAGGAGGAGGAATGTGAAGGGAGGAGGAGGGAGGAGGTAGAGGGAGGAGGAGGGAGGAGAGGAGGTAGAGGGAGGAGGAGGAGGGAGGAGGCGGAGAGGGAGGAGGGGGAGGAGGGAGGAGGAGGAGGAGGGAGGAGGAGTGATGAGGAGGAGGGAGGAGGAGGAGGGAGGAGGAGGAGGGGGGAGGAAGAGGGAGGAGGAGGAATGTGAAGGGAGGAGGAGGGAGGAGGTAGAGGGAGGAGGAGGAGGGAGGAGGAGGAGAGGGAGGAGGAGGAGGGGGAGGAGGGAGTAGGAGGAGGAGGGAGAAAGAAGGAGGAGGAGGGAGAAGGAGGGATGAGGAGGAGGAGGGAGGAGGAGGAAGAGGGAGGAGGAGGAATGTGAAGGGAGGAGGAGGTAGAGGGAGGAGGAGGAGGGAGGAGGAGGAGGGAGGAGGAGAAGGGAGAAGGAGGGATGAGGAGGAGGGAGGAGGTAGAGGGAGGAGGAGGAGGAGTGAGGAGGAGGAGAGGAAGGAGGAGGGGGAGGAGGGAGGAGGAGGGAGGAAGAAGGAGGAGGAGGGAGAAGGAGGGATGAGGAGGAGGAGGGAGGAGGAGGAAGAGGGAGGAGGAGGAATGTGAAGGGAGGAGGAGGGATAGGGAGGAGGGGAAGAGGAAGAGGGTAGGAGGAAGAGTGGAGAGGAGGAGGGAGGATTTAGAGGGAGGAGGAGGGAGGAAAAGGGAGGATGGAGGAGGAGAGAGGAGGAGGAGGGAGGAGGTAGGAGGAGGAGGAAGAGGGAGGAGGAGGGAGGAGAAGGAAGGAGGAGGAAGAAGGAGGAGGAAGAGGGAGGAGGAGGATGGAGGAGGGAGAGGGAGGAGGAGGAAGGAGGAAGAGGGAGGAGGATGGAGGAAGGAGAGGGAGGAGGAAAAGAGGAAGAGGGTAGGAGGAGGAGGAGGGGAGAGGAGGAGAAGGAGGGAGGAGGAGAAGGAGGAGGAGAGAGGAGGAGGGGATAGGAGGAGGGGATAGGAGGAGGGAGGAGGCAGAGGGAGAAGAAAGAAGGAGGAGGAGGAAGGAGGGAGAGGAAGGAGGGAGAATGAGGAGGGGAGGAAGGAAAGGGAGGTGGAAGAGGAAGAGGAGGTAGGAGGAAAGAGGTAGGGGGAGGAGGAGGTAGATGGAGGAGGAGGAAGGAAAGGGAGGAGGAAGAGGAGGAGAAGGGAGGAGGAGGGTGGAGGGAGGAGGAGGAGGTAGAGGGAGGAGGAGGGAGGAGGTAGGAGGAGGAGGAAGAGGGAAGAGGGAGAAGAAGGGAGAAGGAGGAGTGAGGATGATGAGGGAGAAGGAGGCAGGAGGAGGAGGAGGGAGGCAGGAGGAGGAGGAGGGATAAGGAGGGAGAGGGAGGAGAAGGGAAGATGTGGGAGGAGGGGGAGGAGGCGGATGGAGTAGGAGGGAGGAGGATGGAGGAGGAGGGGAGAGGAAGAGGGAGAAGAAAGAGGGAGAAGGAGGAGGGAGTCGGGAGAGGGATGAGAGGGAGGAAGAAGAGAGGAGGAGAGAGTTCGCCATTCCGAATTCATACTCGTCTAGTTCTTCCCTTCTACACGACTGTAGATAACTTCCTTACACATAAAAAGATGAATTGTTATTGATATTGCCGTGGCATGGAGGAATATCAGCAGCAGAGTTGATCCAAAAAACCAAAGACTGAGATCTACGGAGAGCCATGAACGCCTACGCCAGCCGGCACGGCACTTGATGATGATGATTGCAGTGTGACGATTCTGTGTAGTCACGTCATTTTCTTCCCTTTCCCTAGCGTTTTGGTTCGGGGATTCTTTCATCATCATCATCATATATTTACGTACGTATTTTGGGAGGGGGAGGAGGGAGGAGGAGGAAGAAGAAAAAAAAACTACGACAGTTGGCATCTCTGGAATGAAAGGAAGGCGTGTAGAAAATTTCATCTCAATCGGATGGGCCGTTCGCGAACAAATAAAGGACATACGGACAGAGATACATAAATACATACAGAGATACATACGCACAAGTCTTTTTTATATATAAGAAGATATATATATATATATATATATATATATATATATATATATATATTAATATATATATTTTATTTAAATTATAAAGAGGAGTCTCTGTGGCGAAGTGGTCAAGCCGTTTGACTCTGGCTCCGAAGGTTGTGGGTTCAATTACGGGCCGCGTCCTTCGGTTCAGGAGTGAAATTTTTCGGAGACTCATGTGGGTCGTGGCTAGAGCTATGGAGTTCGTGCTTTGTGCGACGCTTTCCGCGCTGCGGGAAGAGACCGAGCCATAGGGATCAAATCCGGTGCAATGAAATCGTCCCTGTCGACTTTTTTCATTTTATTTAAATGGTTAAAAGGCAAGATGTTCGACTTCATTGCACCTGGTTTTATCACTTAAGCGAAAGCGTCGTGCAAAGCATGAACTCATTAGCTCCAGCGACGATCCCTGGAGCCTCCGAGAACACTACACTCGCGAAGCGAATGTCGTAGCCCGGAACTGAACCCACAATATTCCGAGCACGAGGCAGACGGCTTAACCACTTTACCACAGAGACTCCCTTTCAAACTTATATGACGTGAGGTACCCGGCTCTCTTATAATTGCCGCAACAGCTCACTTATAAGTACCTTATGTAAACCCCACCTGTAAAACAGAAATGATAAATTAATTCACGATACCCAGAAGACACTGCAATACCCGGGCCTAAATAATGGTCTATAAATGGTTGTTATGACATAAAGAAAAGACACTATATCTCCACGGGATAAAGTTTAGCTAAATAAACACAACGGTGAAGGATATCACGAAACCACGCCATCTATCACCTGTGCGAAAAATGCTTCCACTGCAAGAAGCTTAAGAATTCAAATACCTGGAATAGCTCTATAGATGTGCAGATTGCATGGTAATACGAAGTATTATAGGCCACATGCGGTAGATAAAATCTCCGCAAATAACCGTATGTTTATATCCAGTTGCCGGCTTCCTGGCCTAGAGGTTAGCGACTTTTCTCCGTAATCTCGTATACTCTCGTAAGTAACGTGACGACGGTGAGAATCAGCAGTGGTTCGAATCGCGTCGGTAACTTACGGGATAAGTGAGCCGGCCGCTTAGAAAGCAATGGCAAACTATTGAGCGTAATCTTGCCAAGAAAACAACAGCGGTAAAATGCTGGTGTTGACAGCGATGTTCTGTAAATATGATATGCGAACAATATATATATATATATCAGTCAGTTATCAGTTGGGGTATCTTCATTGCACTCCGGACATGTCCATAGGTGCTCAGATCCTCCCCCAGCATATGCATCAGCGTCCGGTGGCTAATAGCGCCAGTTCTGTGTTTGTTGACGAGGAGGTTTGTTTTCCGGATGTACCTCTCGCGTCTGGCTGTGCCGATTCTTACTCCCAGGTCTTTCACCCAGGACAGCGATGTGGAATCACTGACGTCAAAGTCCTCTGTTCTCGCCATATCTTTGAGGACGTTAATAACATCGGCACGATCCTGGGCTGGCCATCTACAGGGGGTGCAGAGCCAGCCAGTTTGTCAGCTCGTTCATTTCCCTCGACTCCCGCATGTCCCGGGATGAAGATGAAGGTGACTTTACGGACAATAGACTTCCGCAGCGACTCAGTCCACTGTCTACGTACAGATCCAGCTTCGACCTTCCGAATCATGCTCATTGAATCACTTAGTACACACACGTTGGTATAATGCTGTGATTCCAGCCATATGAAAGCCTGTGTAACTGCCATCACCTCCATCGTCATGCTGCTCGTGGTCATAGAGTGGGCACCACTGGATTCTTGAACGGTTCGGCCCGCTGAACGGGCTGTCTTCTTCTCCTTCTTCTTTCGTTCGCCTGAAATAAGCCTATAACTGCAATGTTGTCTCTTGTATGAATCCAACAGTCTTTTTTAGTTCATTCAGCGGTCCATAGGCTGTAAATGCCCACGCACTTCTCTGCAGCTTTACAACAGATCCATCTGTATAGATGAGCACTTCGGGGCTATCTGAGTGTTCATAGATGAGCGCGTTAACCTCTGCATTGACAGCGGCAGGGTTCTGCTCTCTGCACCGTCTGTCGAGTGTGATAATGCAGGAGAAAGTGCACTTAAAAGCTGGAGGCACCGGCACCCATTCCTTGCCGGGGTTGATACTGTTAAGACTGCAGACCTGTCTGACGACATCTTCCGCCCGACCTATCCATGATTTGCCCCTCTTTAGCCTGTCACCCTTTTCTCTGAATATAGCGTCATGCAAAGGGTGCTGCTCATCTGCACTTATTTTTAAGTATGCACGAGCTCTCCAGATCTTGATCCTGTGTTCCATTGTCGGGAAGTCAAGGGGGTATCTCATTGCTACACAGCTGGTGTCTCTCGTGTAGCCCAAAATGATGCGCATGGCTTCGTTTTGTACCTTTTCAAGTCTTCCAATCTGTGTAGGGCTGACAGTGAGGATGGCCAGGGCATACTCGATGCGTGAAAGCACAAGTCCTTGGAACAGAAGTATTAGCAGCCTTTGCTCGATATTGGCAGTCGCCATGACTCATTGCTGACAAACTTTTTCGAGCCTTTGTTATGACATAATCGACATGATCTCTGAAGGACAGGCTACGATCAAGCCTCACGCCAAGATATGTCATTGACTGGGTTCTACTCAAAATGCTCCCATCCATTCTTACTGCCGGCAGGTCTGTTTTCACAATATGGTTGTTTAGTGAGAACCATGTAACCGATGCCTTTGCAGGGTTGACAAGGGCATCAGCATCAGCACACCATGAGGAAATTCGATCTAGTTCGCCCTGCAGATCATTGGCAACCGCCTGTCTATCTCGACCCTGTCGATACACGAGGATGTCGTCAACGAATGACAGAGTCCTACCTCTCCCGTTCAACTGTTGTTCAGTGATCGGCACCGTATACACGTTGAATAGTACTGGTGACAGTGGTGAACCCTGCGGCAATCCTGGACATATCGTTATCGGCTCAGAAGACCAACTCCCGCATCTTAGCACCACCTTCCGTTGGAGCAGAACTGCAGCTATCCATCGTACAAGGTGATGGTGCACTTTCAGTCTGAGGAGGGTTTGCATCAAGTTCTCGAAAGATACTCTGTTATATGCGTCCTCTAAGTCTATGGCGGCCGCACATGTCTCTTCTCTGACCTGAAATCCTTCGTAAACATCTTGAGCAAAGACCGCCGCATTCAGTGTCACTTGTTTTCCCGGGAGGAATGTGGAATCAACAAGCACATCTTCAAACTTATTATCTGGTGGGATTATTGACTGACTTCTGTCTACACTCCTCCCTTCTGTCTTCCCTTCCATATATCTATTTCTTTCACTCTCTCTGTTATTCCCTCAACACATACTCCGACAACAGTTCCTTTCAACGATAAATAAAAGATTTATTAATAAAAACTATGTCTGGTGTATGTATGGACTGTGTAAGCGTAGTTGATAGTGTATTCTATTATTAGTGCCAGAATGAACTCTGAATGTCTAGCAGCGGTGTCACATCTCGCCCACTCATTATGCAAAACCACAGGACAGCACATCAAACAGGAAAGGTCTCACCCTGGATGATCCGTATGCTTGAGTCTGACGATAAATCCGTTATTGAATGAAACAAAACTGTTCACCGCTGTATCACTGTACAGTAATAATAATCCAATCAGTTTATGACTTCGCCCGAGTCTGTTTCATGAAAGTATTTATCCGACATTGAAAAAACACCACATCACCACAGTCAGCATATTGTCTCTATGAGTAGCAATGTTTTTACTTGTCTATTGTCTATGCTTACAAGACGTAGGTATTTTTATTCTTCTTTGTTTTCGGCAACCTTATATTCCTTTTTTCCTTATTACGTTAGTTATCTGGATCTTCTTTTTCAAAGTTCCTTTAAAAGTATAGTTTATTTCTTCTTTGATCCTGTCTAATTTATTACTTGGTTTATTGGGGTATTTGCTCTCCCCACAAATGAAATGCCTTTAGTTTTATCTTCAAAGCTTTTCCAGCACACACGAAGTATGTGTCTATCTTCTTGTTATATCCGGATAGGAGTTGAACCTGTGAAAAGTATAACAGATCCAGTGATAAGTGTCGGCCACTTAATACTACTTATGCAAGTGTCCTTCTCCAGCCATAATGACAAGGCTTCCGAAGTAAACACCCACATAAGACATATGAATTCATCAAAGTCTAACTTATTCACTAATAGAAATCAATGATAAACGCTATGCTTACACATCTATGGTCCTAAGCTAAACTATTACTCTAAAGTATTAATACCTTATATATGCACTTATCCTCCTGGAATCGAAATACACTAGCGAATAACACACTAATATCCCATCTTCTTTAAACCATTAGGGACGTGTATTTCTTTCCCCACTCAGGAGCATATCTCATTCAGCCCAGTTTGGAACACACACTAACTAGAAACCTCAGTTGCTACTATTTATAACAAGTGTCCAATCCTACGCTGATTGTTTGATCTACAATCAAATTTGCCGTATCCTCCCCCTCAAAAAGCGGTGAAATCACGTAGTGGTTAGTTGTTGGTTTCTCTCCGTTGTCACGCTGTTCCTCCGAGTTACCTCGTTCATCGCTCGTTGCACTTCAAAGAGATCTATTCTTTGATCACCGTCTCCCCGTGTTCGTCCGGTGTCGAAGTTTCCCCCGGCGTTCTGTCCGTTCGTTTTCCCGTCGGCCGATAAGAGCGGCAGCCACTGACCTCGGCACGTACATGTATCCTATTTTTCTATTCGGAGGTCAATGATCTTTACTTTATTCCTCCTCTCAGAATGAAGTACACAATTGTTAACCCTCCTCCTTCATTGTATTTTGATATGTAAGTTATCAAGGAATCACTAAACTGCAGTTTCGTGACATAGGCCCCCTCTTAAGAGAGTTGACCGCGTTGACTCTTCATCATTGTAGTTTTGATTCCTATGATCCTCCAACTTATTCCTCTTCCTCTGGAGTTGGATGTCTAGATAAGAAATCCGCTCCTACATTCTCCTTACCCGAGATCTTCCACTGTGAAGTTGTCCTGTTGGCTCAACAACGACCATCACATCCACCATGCGTTGAGCTTCTGCGAAGTAGCTATTAACATCACGTGTTGATGATATGATTGGATCCTCACATGGATCCTCCTTATCCAGTAGGCTCTCTAATTGACACCCTACTATACTACTCACGAATGAAACTAGTGTTGGCTCCTCGCTCCTATACGTCCGGTCGACCTCCTTTCGACTTGCTTAAGCGACGGCTCACAATACAGACGGATTGTCCCATCCTGATTGTAACACTGCTTCCATGTCCTCTTGGTTTCCCCCGGCCTTGACTCTGGGGTTGTTCCGCCTCGTCCGCGTTGGACCGAGTCGTCTTGCCCAAACCTCCTGGACTTGTGCTTCCAGGACCATCTTGGACGATATTGGATCTGGTCAGCCCCTCTTCGGTTGGAGTCCTGGGTATTTCTCGCCTTACCCGACGTTACCCACCCCTTCTGAACTTGGTTACCGGTGAAACTTTCACTCTTGTCCTTTCCCTGACGTGTGATTTCCCTCCTCCTTTCGTAGGGTAAATCTGACCTATCACGTACTGTCCCATAGGCCCTCCTATGTTGTACTGGCGATCTCTGGTCTTCGTCTGGACTGGTAACCTTTGTCCCAATGGCTGCCATCACCATAAAGTGCGAAGCTTTGCTCCCGGATCTCGCCTCATATTTCCTAATGAGATGCCTAGGGAGATTTTTCTGCTCTTCCCCGATCCGGATTTTGTAGATGTTCTTGGACACCACCTTTTCCACAGGATAAGGTCCTTTCCATCCTACTTGAAGTAAATTGGTCTCTGCTGGACTCCACACTTCCACTTTGTCTTCCACTTTAAGAGCTATGTTACTCTTAGTCCGCTTGTTGGGTGGTGCGTTCTGGCACTCCGAACAAGACTTCAACCACCGGCGTACATCTCCGGTCATTCCTGGCCAGCAGTAATGGCCGGAAATTTGCTGCAAGGTCTCTCTGACACCCATATGTCGATTCTCGCCTATGATGTGTCCACTCTGAAGAATGTGAGGACGATGGGTCTCTGGAACCACCCACTGCTCGTGCAGATTGTCTCCCCTCCCAGCTCTCCGATAGAGTAGTCGATTCTTCAGAAAGTACTGTCCCCGTTCAGATGGCTCAGCACTTCTTTGCAGCTTCCTGTAGCAAGGACGCAACATAGTATCCTTCCTCTGGGCAGTATGAAATTCTCCTATCTCTGACTTGTCGCATAGTGTCTCTGCCTCTTTTTCCTTCCCTTGAGATCCACTGACTACTGTTTCCTTGTGGGCTGGTTGTTTGGGCATCCCCAAAAAGACATATTTCGTGCCAATGATCATGGGAAATAAGGAGTCAGATAATACAGCAGCTGGAATAATGCCCGTGACGTACCTGGATTTAATCTCCACCTTGGCGATTGGCAGCGTCATGGTAACAGAACTCCTCATTGCCGGCTGTATTTCTATGGTCTCCCCTGTAAGTTGGTCTGGGCTTACCAAGCTGGCGTCCACCACCGCTTCCCCATCCAATCCGGTATCGTAGAGACAAACAACCTGGTGGCCATTGACTTCAATCAGTTCAACCACAGGTGGTCTCTCTTGGTCCTGAGTATCTTTCATCTCCTTGACCGTTTCCTTGCCTTCCTCTTTTGATTCCTCGAGGTTGGTTAGACAATTGGCATCTTCTGCCTTGCATCTGCAGTCCACAGTATTATGTATTTTCGACTGGCAGTGTGTGCACCATGTTCCCTTCCTAGGTTTTCGTGTGTCCTTTTTGTTCCTAGCTCCTTCGCCGACCTCAGCCTTGTCTGTGATCACCGTCGTAGGAATCACTTTGCATGCTGCGAAGTAAGAACTTTTAGGTTTCGATCTGCAGTCCTTCGTGTTATGAGATGGCACCTTGCAGAATGAACACCACTTCTCGGACCACTTTCGTTTCGCTGGAGAATTCGAGGTGTTCTGGTTTCCTTCCTTCACCTTCTCTGAACTCTCTTCTGTGTGCTTTATATAAGATTCCACTTTTTCTCCTTCCCAGTTTTTAGGTTTCTTTTTCTCTTGTTTCTCCTGACCTTTGGTTTGTGTTCTTAGTTCCTCAGTCTCCCCATGTACCTCTACGAATCGTTCCGCCAGCTTATTCACAACATCAATCCGTTCCACCCCTTGTTCTCCCAAGAAGGTTCTGAGAGGTTTCGACATTTGCTTTCGCATCTGGTCGACCACCATCATCTCTTCGAGACTCTCATAATCCCTCTTGAATTCTGCCAAGTCCATCCATTTCTGGAGATAGGATTTCAGCCTCAGACTGTAGGCGGCGAATAGCTCTCCCGGCTCTCGTCTAGACGCTCTAAACTTCTTCCGATACGTTTGTGCTGTGACTTCATAATGCTTCATCAAAGCGGCTTTCAATTCCTCATACTGATTTTCATGTCCTGGTGGGAGGCGTGTGTAGACCTCGTACCCTGAACCACGTAAGGCCTGGGATAATTTAAGAGCCCATCTGCTCCTATCCAGTCCCATAGCGACTGCCATTGCTTCAAAGCGGTTCGCAAAGTTGTCAAATTTTTCTTTAGACTCCTCATAAACAGCTAAGGGAAACTTCATTGCATGGTAGCTAGATCCACTCATGTTGGTTGAACCATGTAACGATGATCCGCCTTCCGCGCCCTCTATCTCTCCCTTAGTTTGTGTTTTGAGTTCTAGCTCTTTCATGCGATATTCATGTTGTCTAATCTATTCAGCCTCTTTGATTTCCAATTCTAGTCTCTTGGCCTCCTTTCGATCTTCTCTTTCCGCATGACGAATTTCCCTCTCTCTTTCCTGTATGTAATCAGTTAGTTCCGAACCAGCTAAACCAATCTCCTCTCCGTTTGCCCTCAGTTCAGCGGTAGTTATTTTGGGCGTGGCCATAGTTAAGAATGTAAGTCAGCAAGTTGAGTAAAGACACCTCAAGGCAGTAAAGAAGTACTCACTATAACCAGATAATCTATTATAACCTATCTCAATTATCTATGTCTATTAAATATTATTAATCTACAACACCACACAGTACATCGCACCCACTCTCTCATCCACAAGAGGAGATATAGGATAAAGACGTATGTAGATGTGTGACCGTGTGACTAGGTATGTAATGTGTCTTACCACCTATCCACATTCACCCTGTCTGGAACTTTCTCACTGTAAAGTCACCAGCGTTAATGAAATGTTTCCACCATAAATGTAATGGCACCATATATCCAATGGACGTCCTTCCATTAAAAGTCATCAATGTATACTTATTTTTATTCCCATCAGTATGTCCCAACATGCAGGTACTCCGCTATGCCTGTGCCAATATGCAGGTACCCCTCTATGCATATGCCCTGTTATGCCTCCAGGTCATATGGGTATTATGTTGTACCCCGCTCGCTCCACCAATTATGTCACTTGTTTTCCCGGGAGGAATGTGGAATCAACAAGCACATCTTCAAACTTATTATCTGTTGGGATTATTGACTGACTTCTGTCTACACTCCTCCCTTCTGTCTTCCCTTCCATTGATCTATTTCTTTCACTCTCTCTGTTATTCCCTCAACACATACTCCGACAACAGTTCCTTTCAACGATAAATAAAAGATTTATTAATAAAAACTATGTCTGGTGTATGTATGGACTGTGTAAGCGTAGTTGATAGTGTATTCTATTATTAGTGCCAGAATGAACTCTGAATGTCTAGCAGCGGTGTCACATCTCGCCCACTCATTATGCAAAACCACAGGACAGCACATCAAACAGGAAAGGTCTCACCCTGGATGATCCGTATGCTTGAGTCTGACGATAAATCCGTTATTGAATGAAACAAAACTGTTCACCGCTGTATCACTGTACAGTAATAATAATCCAATCAGTTTATGACTTCGCCCGAGTCTGTTTCATGAAAGTATTTATCCGACATTGAAAAAACACCACATCACCACAGTCAGCATATTGTCTCTATGAGTAGCAATGTTTTTACTTGTCTATTGTCTATGCTTACAAGACGTAGGTATTTTTATTCTTCTTTGTTTTCGGCAACCTTATATTCCTTTTTTCCTTATTACGTTAGTTATCTGGATCTTCTTTTTCAAAGTTCCTTTAAAAGTATAGTTTATTTCTTCTTTGATCCTGTCTAATTTATTACTTGGTTTATTGGGGTATTTGCTCTCCCCACAAATGAAATGCCTTTAGTTTTATCTTCAAAGCTTTTCCAGCACACACGAAGTATGTGTCTATCTTCTTGTTATATCCGGATAGGAGTTGAACCTGTGAAAAGTATAACAGATCCAGTGATAAGTGTCGGCCACTTAATACTACTTATGCAAGTGTCCTTCTCCAGCCATAATGACAAGGCTTCCGAAGTAAACACCCACATAAGACATATGAATTCATCAAAGTCTAACTTATTCACTAATAGAAATCAATGATAACCGCTATGCTTACACATCTATGGTCCTATGCTAAACTATTACTCTAAAGTATTAATACCTTATATATGCACTTATCCTCCTGGAATCGAAATACACTAGCGAATAACACACTAATATCCCATCTTCTTTAAACCATTAGGGAAGTGTATTTCTTTCCCCACTCAGGAGCATATCTCATTCAGCCCAGTTTGGAACACACACTAACTAGAAACCTCAGTTGCTACTATTTATAACAAGTGTCCAATCCTACGCTGATTGTTTGATCTACAATCAAATTTGCCGTATCCTTCCTCTCAAAAAGCGGCGAAATCACGTAGTGGTTAGTTGTTGGTTTCTCTCCGTTGTCACGCTGTTCCTCCGAGTTCCCTCGTTCATCGCTCTTTGCACTTCAAAGAGATCTATTCTTTGATAACCGTCTCCCCGTGTTCGTCCGGTGTCGAAGTTTCCCCCGGCGTTCTGTCCGTTCGTTTTCCCGTCGGCCGATAAGAGCGGCAGCCACTGACCTCGGCACGTACCTGTATCCTATTTTTCTATTCGGAGGTCAATGATCTTTACTTTATTCCTCCTCTCAGAATGAAGTACACAATTGTTAACCCTCCTCCTTCATTGTATTTTGATATGTAAGTTATCAAGGAATCACTAAACTGCAGTTTCGTGACATTCAGCCATGTCTCTTTGTTGCGTCTGTATCCTCCAAGTGTGGGCGGGAAGCAGCCGAGCTGTTCCAAGTCACAAGCAAGTCTGTGTGCTACAATTTTCTCCAGTAGCTTGCCAACAGTGTAATGATTCTGTAGCCGCTTATCTTGGAATGGTCTTTGTTCGGTTTTGGCAGCGGCAGCAAGTAGCTGTGTAGCCATTCTTCTTTGACCTGACCCCTCTGGATACTGGTGTTGAATTCTCTGGCCAGTTCTTCCATGTCATCATCTGATATCACCAGTAGGTCACCATATCGGATGCGGTCTGGGCCTGGGGCGGTGTTAGGTGATTTATTGAGCACCGCACGCATTATCTCAGCTGTGATTATCCATTCTTCGTCTGTCCCGACCCCTCGCACAACTGAGAGAGTGTCGTTGTGGTCCTCTGTCTGGCGGGCTCGTCTTTCTGGTCAGTCTGTTCTATGTAGCGTGCAAGAAGGGCCTTACCTTTATCCGCATCCGACTTTTTCCATGCGAGGTCTGTGCCTTGAAAGTCTGGAATACCCCTACGTTGTGCAGCACCGTTCATGCTCTTGTGGAGGCGCCAGAATGTCGTAAGAGATCGCTCGGAGCACACCTTCCTGCAGAACTCGTCCCATTTCTCGGCCTTGGCCTGTTTGGCGCAGGATTTGAATAAAGTCATCGTCCTATCGACCTCAGTCTTCAGGTTCGCCAACTCAACCTGTGGCATGTTAGCCTTTCTGGCCTTTTGCCAGTCTTTGACAGCCTGCCTCTTTCCCAGCCATGCCTTCTCGACCTCTCCATTCCACAATGGTGGCTGCAACCATCTTTCTTGTCTCCTGCGGGATTAAGTTAGTTTTCTTCTTCTGATCTTGCTTATGGCGTCTTGACCAGTGTTGTCGTACGGGAAGGCATTTGTCTTGTTTCGTTGACTCATGGCCCTGTCTTTCTTGATCAGGAGGACACAAGGGTAGTGGTCACTATCGTGGTATCCCGGTGTGCCCCAACGGCATCTTGGTGCGATGGTGGGCGACACCAGAGCCAAGTCAATGACGCTGTCAGAGTCACCTGGTCGAGTGGCTATTCTAGTGACCTTCCCATCATTCAGACAGATTAGGGCAGCAGATGCCAGGGCGTCCTCCAGATCTTCTCCCTGTCTATTGGTGATGCAATTCCCCCATTGACTGCCTCTGGCATTGAAGTCCCCACAGTAGATGATATGCCTTTCATCCATATCGAACAAACTCTGCCATTGTCGCACGTCAACCTTCCCATTTTGCGCATAAACGTTCACGATTACAAGCTGCACTGGCGTCACTATTCTTAACGCCTGCACTTGCAGGGCATCACTGTTCCAGGAATATATACATCTATATCTATAAAACAGAGTGTATGTGGTTTTGTGTGTTTGTGGGTAGCTTTGTATTGGATGCGTTCGATAACGGTACATCCGATTAAGATGAAATTTTCTACACGTCTTCCTTTCATTCCTGTGCAACCGACTATAATAGTTTCTTAGTGTAAAATCTTCTACTTATTTAATAACATTTACGTTTTCATTTTTCATTATATAATTTCTATATAGCAGGGGGACTTCACTCTAGAAAAGTTATTTCAAGGGGCATAACTTTTAATAACATTTCTATATACTTTATAGTCATATTGTTGGACTTACTTGCACTATTGTTAAACTCTTTGTCTATAGTTATTTTCAGGCATATGAGTTATAATAAATAATGATATAATCTTTAAGGCATTTTCAAAGTTTTCATAAAAATAATGCATAACAGTGTAACCCATCTTTTTCTGCTTAAAGAACTTATCAACTGTCATGTCGGTGATTAAAAACAGTTTTCATTAAAAATAATGAATGGTGTGTGGAAGGACATACTTTTAAGTTAGTGTGCGCCAGGAGCTGGGCGAAACCACGCCGGGTCAGATATATAGACAGACAGACAGATAGTCTGGAACGGAAGCTTATTTGACTACTTATATGAATTAAATGACATGCTCCCCACCAGGGACTGGGTGAAGCCGGGTCAGACAGACAGACAGATAGACAGACAGACAGATAGTCGGGAACGGGAGAGCTTATATGACTACTTATATGAATTAAATGAGATGCTCCCCACCAGGGACTGGGTGAAGCCGGGCCGGGTCAGCCAGACAGACAGACAAACAAGCAGACAGACAGACTGATAGATAGATAGATCCCCTCCAGGACTTGGGCGAAGCCGGGCCGGGTCAGCTAGTTCTATATATATATATATGTATATATATATATATATATATATATATATATATATATATATATATATATATATAATAAATATTCCACGTATATATATATATATATATATATATATATATATATATATATATATATATATATATGGAGTCTCTGTGGCGAAGTGGTCAAGCCGTTTGACTCGTGCTCCGAAGGTTGTGGGTTCGATTCCGGACCGCACCCTTCCATTTACGAGTTAAATATTTCGGAGACTCCTGTAGATCGTCGCTAAAAGCTACGGAATTCGTGTTTTGTGCGACGCTTTCCGTGTTGCGGAAAGAGACCGAGCCATATGGGATAAAACCCGGTGCAATGAAGTCGACCCTGTCGACTTTAAAGCGACTTTTTAATATATATATACTAGCTGACCCGGCCCGGCCTCGCCCAGACTCTGGTGGGGAGCATCTCATTTAATTCATATAAGTAGTCACCAAAGAATTGAGCTTGTATGGCTACTTGAAGTTCACCAAATTCTGTACAGAAACAGTGTACAAGGTGAAAATCGCAGAGAATGCTCGCCTCAACAAATCACTGAGTACTGAAAAGGTAACAACGTCAGTACTAGACAACCCAGAGAAATATGTGAGGAACTTATCGTCGTACGTACTCAACAACATTGAAACGGAGGCCCTTGCATATGGATTAAAATTCGGCATAAAGCCCAAACACATTAACCGTGTTGAGTCGCAAGCACAATTTGAAATGTTGTTTGATCAAGTCTCCAAGTTATCACCTACTTCTGCTGAGTCAGTCGGGTGGCTGAAGGCCAAACTGGTAGATTTAGAACACCAGTATCGCACAACCCCCTCTAAACAGACTTGTCCGCTGACCAACGAACACCTTACTGCCTTAAAAGCGTTAAAGGCCAACAAAACCCTTGTAATATTGAAACCTGACAAAGGGAGTGGCGCAGTACTGATGGACATATCAGACTGCCAGAGAAAAATGGATGATATATTATCAGACGCATCTAAATTCAGAGTAGAGCAAACAGTCAACAAGTCGGAGGACCTGGATGCAAAAATTAGGAAAGAAATCCAGTCACTTGTGAATGCAGGACTCATCAGTGAGGCCACTGCAAAAACGCTCACACCGCGTGGCTCCCAAACACCTCAGATGTACGGTCTACCCAAGCTTCACAAGCCCGGCATCCCACTAAGACCGATCCTTTCCATGGTTAACTCGGCACAACACCGAATGGCGAGATGGCTAGCTGAAATTTTAAAGCCAGTACGACAGTCCTTCGATCCAAGAACACTCAGGGATACATTCGAACTGGTGGAATTATTAGATACTATGGACATAAACAACAAACACATGGCATGCATGGATATTGCCTCTTTATTCACCAACGTTCCATTAGATGAGACCGTGAATATAATAAGCGAACGCATTAGAGACAAACAACTAAAACTAGGCATACCATCAGCTATTCTAGAGAGGCTATTAAAATTATGTACCGCGAACATTCAATTCAACTTTCTAAACAAGTCATATCGCCAAATTGACGGAGTGGCCATGGGGAGCCCACTTGGACCTATTCTAGCGGACATCTTCATGGCACACTTAGAAGAAAAGAGATCCTCAGAAATCAATAACTTGGCCTTTTACCGTCGTTACGAGGACGATATACTAATTATCACCACAGACGAGCTACAATCAACGTCGTTCCAGGCCACAATGAACGAGACACATATAAACATCTCTTTATCTATGGAACACGAACACAACGAAACGTTGCCGTTTCTAGATATCCTAATGAGACGTAGAGCAGATGGCACAATTCAAAGATCGGTGTACCGCAAAGAAACATGGACTGGCCAATACTTAAATTTTCAGAGCTTCGCACCTGTCCAGTACAAACGGGGCTTAGTACGGACCCTGTTTGACCGTGCTAGGAAGATATGCACCCAGGACACACTGACAGAGGAATTTACAACTCTGAAGAATGCCTTAAACCTGAATGGGTACTCCACAGGATTTATAAAGCGCCACTGCCAACAGCCCAAACCGAAATCAGAAGTAACTACAGTCCCTAAATTCAAAGTATTCATCCAGCTAACCTTCCGAGGAAATTACGTAATGCAACGTCTGCGGGACCGGCTCACCACAGCAGTCGAGCGAACATTCTGTGCTGCAGCTCTAGTCATCAGGTACAGAAACACACCAATCCCAGTCCCAGCAGTAAAAGAGCCTGTAGCTTTGTACGCCAAATCAAATTGTATTTACCAATTTACATGCAGATGCGAGGCCATCTACATAGGCAGAACTGAGCGACAGTTACATTACAGGGTTTCGGAACATATCCCAAATTGGTTGGACAAGATACTACACACAGAAGATGGTAGCCTAGGCAGGCCGACACACCGGAAAAGTCTGGCTTCATCGGTCGGGAAACACGTGTTCGAGAGTGGTCACGTGGTTGAAAGAGACAGTGCCTTCCGTGTGTTGTTCAACACACAAAGTAGTCGATTGTTAAAGTTTGCTGAAGCTATTCTAATCAACCTTCGTAAGCCGTCCTTGTGTAAGCAGAAAGACATGTTAGTCAGTTTAAAATTACCGTGGTAGACAATCGACATTACTGTGCGAACATGTGTATATTTCAGTTTGAAGGATTTATCTAATTAATTCACGTAAGTTGTGTGATTTCTGCAGTATGTACCTGACGAGATGCAGCGAAATATGCCAGGCAATAAATCGTGCAATCTATTGTTTGTGTCTTCGTTATTCAAATATAAGTTCCCGTTCCCGACTATCTATCTGTCTGTCTATCTGTCTGTCTGTCTGACCCGGCCCGGCTTCGCCCAGACCCTGATGGGGAGCATCTAATTTAATTCATATAAGTAGTCATATAAGTTCCCGTTCCCGTCTGTCTGTCTGTCTGTCTGTCTGTCTGTCTGTCTGTCTGTCTGTCTGTCCGTCTGTCTGGCCCGGCCCGGCTTCGCCCAGCCCCTGGTGGGGAGCATTTCATTTAATTCATATAAGTAGTCATATAAGCTCCCGTTCCCGACTATCTACTGTCTGTCTGTCTGTCTATTATTAGAAAGAGCACTTGAAAGATCTTTACATCTTCCCCCAACAATTAACTTGGGTAAATGGAGCGTCTTATTTAATTCATATTCGGCCCTGCTCCCGTTCCCGTTCCCAAAAAAGACGACCCGGCCCGGCTTCGCCCAGTCCCTGGTGGGGAGCATATAATTTAATTCATATTCAGCGGAGGGAGGAGGAGGAGGGAGCAGGAGGGAGGAGGAGTAGGGAGGAGTAGGAGGGAGGAGGAGGGATTAGGAGGAGGAGGGAGAAGGAGGGATTAGGAGGAGGAGGGAGGAATGAGGGGAGAGGGAGGAGGAGGGAGGAGGAGGGAGGAGGAGAGAGGAGGAGGGAGGAGGAGGGAGGAGGAGGGAGGAGGAGGAGGGAGGAGGAGAGAGGAGGAGGGAGGAGGAGGGAGGAGGAGGAAGAGCGAGGAGGAGGTAAGAGGAGGGAGGAGGAGGGGAGAGGAGGAGGAAGAGGGAGGAGGAGGGAGAAGGAGGAGAAGGAAGAGGGAGGAGGAGGGAGGATGAGGGAGGAGGAGGAGGGAGGAGGAGGGAAGAGGAGGGGCAGGAGGTGGGAGGAGGAGGGATAGGAGGGGAGGAGGAGGGAGGAGTAGGAGGGAGGAGGAGGAGGGAGGAGGCGGAGGGAGAAGGATGAAGGAGGAGGAGAGAGGAGCAGGGAGAAGGAGGAGGGGGAGGGAGGAGGGAGGAGGAGGAGGGAGAATGAGAGGGGGAGGAGAGAAAGGGAGGAGGAAGTGGAGGAGGAGGGAGGTGGAGGAAATAGAGGGAGGAGTAGAGGGAGGAGGTAGAGGGAGGAGGAGGAGGAGTAGGGAAGATGTAGAGGGAGGAGGAGGGAGGAGGATGGAGGAGGAAGAGGGAGATGGAGGGAGAAGGAGGAGGAGGAAGAGGGAGGAGGAGGGAGGAGAATGAGGGAGGAGGGATGAGGGAGGAGGAGGGAGGAGGAGGAGGAGGGAGGAGGCGGAGGGAGAAGGAGGGAGGAGGAGGGAGGAGGAGGGAGGAGGAAGAGGGAGAAGGAGGAGGAGGACGGAGGAGGAGGAGGAGGGAGGAGGAGGTAGAGGGATGAGGAAGAGGAGGAGGAGGGAGGAGGAGGAGGAAGGAGGAGGAGGGTGAGGAGGAGGAAGGAGGAGGGAGGAGGAGGAGAGAGGAGGAGGAGGGTGGAGGGAGGAGGAGGGGAGGAGGAGGAGAGAGGAGGAGGGGGAGGAGGGAGTTCGCCATTCCGTATTCATACTCGTCTAGGTTGTGTGATTTCGGTCCTTCCATTGATTTTCTTCCCTTCTACATGACTGTAGATAACTTATTTACACATAAAAAGACGAATTGTTATTGACATTGCCGTGTGACGATTCTGTGTAGTGACGTCATTTTCTTCGCTTTTCCTAGCGTTGTGGTTCAGGGATTCGTTGATCTCTTCTATTTACGTACGTATTTAGGGAGGGGGAGGAGGGAGGAGGAGGAAGAAGAAAAAAAACTATGACAGTTGGCAGCGCGGGAATGAGAGGAAGACGTGTAGAAAATTTCATCTCAATCGGATGGACCGTTCGCGAACGCATAAAGGACATACATACATACAGACATACATACAGACGGAGATTGCCTTTTATATATAAGAAGATATATATATATCTTCTTCTTCTTCTTCTTCTTCTTCTTCTTCTTCTTCTTCTTCTTCTTCTTCTTCTTCTTCTTCTTCTTCTTCTTCTTCTTCTTCTTCTTCTTCTTCTTCTTCTTCTTCTTCTTCTTCTTCTTCTTCTTCAGCGTTACGAGCTGCGGATATATATATAAGGTGATATCTTATTCAACCTTTGAATGATAATTTGACTATATTATACATGATGTTATTTCAGACGGCGGATTATTTATTTGTTTATTGTTGCTCTGTTAATTTTGACGTTCCATCCCGGTCATAAGTATGTGTAGTGTTATAATTTTTTATTTCATATTATATATCTTGTGCATTCCTGCTATTTCAGCTTTTGAGTTTATAATTTTACACACACGTACAATCTGTAGTATTTTACTTTAGAATGTGATCATCTGTGTACACATGTTTCTGCTCTGTAAACCCCCCCCCCCCCCCCCCCCCCCCCCCCCCCAAAAAAAAAAAAAAAAAAAAAAGGCGCTATAGCTTGAGGGTATGGTGAAGTTGCTTTTCACAATTTCGTGACATACCGAGTCAACGGTTCAAAATCAGTTACAGCTTTGCGTTGATTTCGAAGATATGAGGCGTCGGTCGTTCGGAAAGCAATGGCAAACAACTGAACTAAAAATTGCCGAGTAATTCACCAGAGCCAACGGATGCTGGGGTTGGTTGCAGCGTCCTGTAAATAATAAGCAACTAACCTGTTATTGTGACTCCGTGTGATATTGATACTCTTTTAGTTTGCCTTGTAGTTCTAAATTACTATCTGTATTTAAGGTGGTTTCCTTTATCTTCAGAGTGATTACATTGGTTCATTAATTAATGTGGCAACCTTTGTGTTCATATTTTTTGCATAAATAATGTTGTATACCCCTTCTGTTCTGTTTCCACATTGCAATGATAATATCATCAGCATCATCATCATAAAGTGCCATGCCGGCTGGCGTAGGCGTTCATGACCCTCCACAGATCTCGGTCTTTGGTTTTCTTGATCAACTCCACTGTTGATATTCTTCCATGCCACCGTCGCAATCCATCCAGCATCATTTCTATTGGTCTCAATGAAAAGATGTCATTTGCAACGAGAAAAATAGTGTTGAAATGCTACATAGAACCTATACTTTTGTATGGATGTGAAACGTGGACAATAAGCAGACAAGCTTAAAAATATCTAATGTACTGGAAGTGTGGTGTCTGAAGAAAATGCAAAGAAGAAAATGGACAGACAAAAATACCAATGAACAAGTCCTGCAAGTCACTATATTTTGGGCACAATATGAGAAGACATAAAAAAGAGAACTTGGTGACAACTGGCAAAATTGAGGGGGAAAAGAACAAGGAGAAAGCAGAGAAGTAAATATCTGGATAGTTTGACCTGTCGGCATGGTCGGGCAAGAACACAGAGCCGACCCACGACTCTGGTGATCACGTAAGACGGCGAAACATGACCGCCAAGGCTTATCGGCACGGCACATGATAATGATGATGATGATTGATAGCCGAGGTTGCGTTTTCCAATCACCCCAAAAGCTATGCCGATGCTAGTGCAAGCACTGGTAGGGTCTCCTATGACGTGCAGGTCAAGGATAGGGACCAGTCAGAGTGAGACACTAACCTGCTGCCTTGTAGGTAGACTGGGGACATTCACGGGCTGGGGAAAGAAAGCCCGAAAAAAATAATACATTTCAAAGTCGGATGTACTGGGCCTGAAGCTGTCGAAACGGTGCAAAATAACTCTGTGTGCAGGCTCACGTTTTATGTGACACTCACCAACATTTTCTGCTTGTATAATAGATTCGCCGTTCTTATATGACACACATCAAAGTTATGACACTCATCAAAGTTAACCTCATCAAAGTTATGACACTCATCAATGTTACGACACTAATCAAAGATAATACTCATCAAAGTTATGGTACTCATTAAAGTATGTCATCTATATGTTCACCGTGTTAGTTTGAAACCCATCAACGTTATAACACTCATCGAAGTTATGACACCTATCAGTTATGACACTCTTCAAAGTTAATCACAGTTATGACACTCATTAAAGTTATGACACTCATTTCAGTTTTCTGCCTGTAGATACCCCGTGCTAGTATGGCACTCATCAAAGCATTCCTCCGGTAGGTTCACGTGTTCATATGACACCCATAACAGTTATGACACATATCAAAGTTTCCTAATAGCAGGTTCACGTGCTCATATGACACTCTTCAAAGTGTTCTCCTTTGGGAGTCTCCGAGGGGCAGTGGTTATATCGCCTGCCTCGCGCTCCTGAACACAACGTGGATTCGATTCCGGTCTACGTCTTTTGTTTATGAGTGCAATTTTCTCTGAGATTCCATAGGGGGTCATAGCTGAAGCTATAGAGTTCATGCTTTGTGCGGCACTTTAGCAGGCTGCACTGTAGAAAGAGACTGAGCCAAATGGGATAGAACCCGGTGCAACGAATTCGATCCTCTCGTCTTAGAAATCATATTTTGAGTATTCACTTGTAGGTTCGCCTGGCTTTTATGTCAGTCATCAAAGTTTCTACTTGTAGGTTCAGCGTATTTATATGGCATGCATCACAGTTGTCTGTGAAAAGAGTATGACATTGTTGCAATGGAGCTATTATTAGTCGCCCTTCTTCTATTCTATGAACAATATGAAGAAAACGAATTGCAAAAGAATACAATAACCAAAAACAAAAAGAGAACATGAAAGTTCATTTCTAGAGATGTAGATGGGGAGATGAGGGGTGGGGGTGTGCGCGCGCGTGTGTGTGTGTGTGTGTGTGTGTGTGTGTGTGTGTGTATGAGAGAGAGAGAGAGAAAGAGAGAGAGAGAGAGAGAGAGAGAGAGAGAGAGAGAGATTATGCCTGGTGGCTGTTTATATATATAGCATAAACAAACCCTGCCTTGATTTACTGTATTAAGATCACTGGCCACGGGGTTTCCGGGCTCACCCAAATATTTCAATTGCACCTACTTTTAGGATGTTTACACACTTAGCAAGATGCTTCTGGGTAATCTGGTGCATCCTCTCTACCGCGTGCGCTTTTGTTGCAGTAAATCCTTCATATTCTGTTTTAAACATTGATGAAACAAACTATAGGATGTTCAGGCAAACGAAAACATGTGACAGGGGTTCTCAACGAACTAACGGAACATGTAACTCGAACAGAACATGTGGCCAGATGTTCGATAAATGAACGAAACATATGGTTTGGTGTTCGATAAACGAACAGAACATATGGCTTGGTTCAAAACAATGTTTTCCCGTAGTGAATTTGAATAACGAAGACACAAACAATAGATTGCACGATTTATTGCCTGGCATATTTCGCTGCATCTCGTCAGGTACATACTGCAGAAATCACACAACTTACGTGAAATTAACTAGATAAATCCTTCAAGTTGAAATATACACATATTCGCACAGTAATGTCACTTATCTACCACGGTAATTTTAAGCTGACTAACATGTCTTTCTGTTTACACTGGCTTGCGTTGATAGATCATAATTGCTTCTGCAAATTTTAACAAGCGAGTATTTTGTGTTCTGAACAACACGCGAAATGCAGTGTCTCTGGACAGAACGTGACCACTGGCGACAATGTGTCTGCCGATTGAAGACGCCGGGAGCTTCCGGTGTGTCGGCTCCTCGCGGCTAGCCACTCCTGTGTGTTGTATCTTGTTGACCCATTGAGGTATGTGTTCTGACACCCGTTTGTTAAGCTGTCTCTCCGTTCGACCAATGTAAACGGCCTGGCATCTACATGTGAATTGGTAAATACAATTGTTTGTGGCGTACAGAGGAACAGGCTCTTTGACTGTTGGTGTAGGAATGGGTACGGTTTTACATCTAATGACTGGAGTTGCCGCATAGAATGTTCGACCTACTGCTGTAGTAAGCCGGTCTTGTAGACTTTGCATTACGTCATCCCCTCGAAAGGTTAGCTGGATGAATACCTTGAGTTTAGGGACTGTAGTTACGTCTGCTTTGGGTTTGGGCTGTTGGCAATGGCGCTTTATAAATCCTGTGGAGTACCCATTCAGGTTTAAGACATTCTTCAGAGTTTCAAATTCCTCTGTCAGTGTGTCCTGGGTGCATATCTTTCTAGCACGGTCAAACAAGGTCCGTACTAAGCCCCGTTTGTACTGGACAGGTGTGAAGCTCTGAAAATTTAGGTATTGGCCAGTCCATGTTTCTTTGCGATACACCGATCTTTGAATTGTGCCGTCTGCTCTACGTCTCATTAGAATATCTAGGAACGGTAACGCTTCGTTGTGTTCGTGTTCCATAGATAGAGAGATGTTTTTATGCGTCTTGTTCATTGTGACCTGAAACGATGTTGCTTGTAGCTCGTCTGTGGTGATAATTAGTATATCGTCCACATAACGCCGGTAAAAGGCCAAGTTGTTGATGTCTGAGGATCTCTTTTCTTCTAAGTGTGGCAACATATGGCTTGGTGTTCGATAACGAACGGAACATATGACTAGGTGTTTGACAAAAGAACATAAAAATGTGACTATGTGATCGACAAAAGAATCTACCATGTGCCCAGATGTTCGGCAAACAAGCGGTTCATGTGCCTTGGGAGTCCGACTAAAGCACATAACATTTAAATAGGTCTTCGACAAGCGTAAAATGTAACTGCTCGACAAAGGAATAAAACTCTTGACCAGGCAGCTCGACAAACGAATAAAACTCTTGACCAGGCAGCTCGACAAATGAATGGAACACATGATTAGGAGACTCAACCAAAACGAAGACACAAAAAACACACACACACACACACACGCACACACACGCACACACACACACACACACACACATACAAACGCACACATACAAACGCACACACATACACGCGCGCGCGCGCACACACACACACACACATAGCTAAACGTTTGTGCCAGAGTGTATTTTTAAAACATAATATTTACACACACTAAAATATTTAACTGACAGCGGAATTATTACATATTAATCGATAACAGTAATCCGCAAATGGTACCAGACGTTCAGTTGAAAAAAAAACAAACAAATTAGTTGCATGTCCTTTTACATAATGTTGCAATCAACTTCATCCTTTACTAGCCATTTGTGATTTAATAAGCAATTCTGACGTTCAGTATTACACATAAATATAAACCGAGGAACCCTTCGATAGCACTAAGACAGTTCATAAATAAATACACACGCAATGTTTGACTCTCATAGAAGTAGAGGAAAGAATTAAAGACTAGAGAACGCCCTAGACAACATAACAATTGAAAGCTATAGTTGCTTACTTTGTTTTTATGATTTCTAGTGCGTCCTCTAGTCTCTAATACTTCCCCTACTTCAAACCCGCCAGACAATGCCTGTGTATTTAGGAGTTAGGTCAGCAATTTGCCGTTTTTTTTCTGGACGACCGGAGCTCAATCGAAATTTAAAAAAATAGAGAGAACCGCCCAAGGCTGGTTTCAGACGCTCGACCTGGTATGTTGGGTAATTGTGAAACTGCGGTCACTAAGATCTAAGCCACAGGCACCGAAAGTTGTTTAGTAGAAAAATGTAACCCCGGTTCTCATTGTCATTTAAAAAATCGTCATCAGCTCCTCCAGATATTCCACGGGAGGTGCAACAATTGCTCCACAAAATTCTCGCCAAGGTGATATAATCATCTACACGACAATTTGCGCCCAAGTGCTGTAATCATCTACACGGATAGCTCTGCGCTAAGAGACAAAAGAAGTGCCTGGGGGGCTCATAGTGAAGGTTAATGGATGGTGTTTAATGTAGGAGAGCCTGGCATTTGATACTACAACATCTGGTCTGAGAATGGAGGTGGAGGCAGTTACTGCGATGTTCCACTGGATAGAGGACAAAAAGGACACACGTATCATGATTGTAGAGGACTCATAGAGCATGGTGAGAAGGGTGAAGGCAGATATGCCTCGTGCTGAATGGCATGCATCAATTAAAAAAATCAAAGTTAGGGAGCATACGTTGGAATTTTTCCAGAGGGCATGCTGGTGTGTTATTACACGAGCAGGGGGACAAACTGGCTAGATCTGCACAGCTGGTCCAGGGGGAGGGGGTGTTTGGTTAGGCGGGGGTATTGGTGCACGATAAGACATATGTGGTCAGAGGCCTATGGGAACATTGTATAGTGTGGAAGAACAGATGTGCCATCATTGCCTGGAGAGAATGGTGCTGCAGAGAGTGACCAGAGAATCTAACCAACACTTAGTTCTCCGAGAAAAGACCAGGCGGACACATAATCAGATTGCAGTTGGTACAATTAGTGTTTGGACGCTTCGCTGATTGTTGAAGATGATGACAGGGCGCGCATGGGAACGTCCCGACTCAGCTCATCTCCATGTATTTCGCCTCACCTCACATGGTTGTTTCCAATAATAGCGCTGAAATTGTCCATAGTGATAGCGGGAATGCTCATCGTTTTTTACTAAAGCTATGTAACTGTACCGTTGCGTATGTAGGGACGATGCTGGACTAAGTAGTCGACAGATTTCCTAATTTGTTCTCTATACTCTAACATTGGTCTATAAACTTATAAGGGATGGCATCATATACTCAATACTCTAACATTGGTCTATAAACTTATAAGGGATGGCATCATATACTCAATACTCTAACATTGGTCTATAAACATATAAGGGATGGCATCATATACTCAATACTCTAACATTGGTCTATAAACTTATAAGGGATGGCATCATATACTCAATACTCTAACATTGGTCTATAAAATTATAATGGATGGCATCATATACTCAATACTCTAACATTGGTCTATAAACATATAAGGGATGGCATCATATACTCAATACTCTAACATTGGTCTATAAACATATAAGGGATGGCATCATATACTCAATACGACAGAAGGCGTGACAAAAGGACGTTTATCTACTTATGTTTGGGATAGACATCGGCTAAGACAAGTATATCAAATGTGAAGCAACGAACAAACAAATGACCTTTTACAGAATGGGTCAAATAGACAAATGCAAGGAAGAAAGTAAAGTGTGGAAATCGTGTACGAACTTCTTCTAGCAAATGTGAATTAGCAGTGGCCAAGATCATTTTATTCCAAGCCTCAGACGATGGACATAGAACATAAGAATTGCAATGCAGTTCAGGCGTGACCACCGGAACGCTAGGACAATTCTGCACGTGAGCGAAGTTGAGCTTCAAGATATTCTGGCAGTAGCATAATGCTGTCACTACGAGTGCCATTTCCCGGAGACTCCTGTGGGTCGTTGCTAGAGCGACAGAGTTCTCCGAGCGTTGTGTGGCCATACGCATCATCCGTGGGTTCACACACGGTACGGCGTGCAAGACCATGCGTTATCTACTTGATTTCGTAACCACTGAGGATACAAGCATGTGAATACCTTCGAGACGAGGCCGAGACACAACATTCATCACTGAAGCTACGGGGTTCGTGCTTTGTGAGTTGCTCTCGGCAAGCCGCTTGCCGTTCTGCGGGGGGAGATCGAGCCAGATGGGGTAATACCCAGTGCAACTATGTCGACCTTCATGACTTTAGTACTTTAGCACGATTTTTAAATACTGTCTGTCTGGAATAAAGACAAAGGAAAAAAATGATTGCAGATAGGTCACACCCTGAGTGCGTGAGACGTAAGATGGTGCGTGATGGTGAAGATGACCATGTGTTCACATGCATCCATTGTGGACGAACATTTACAGCGTGAATTGGTCTGATCAGTCATATTCGCTATTGCTATGGGTTGTAGTGATGATGCCTTTTTGAAGCATAATGTAACCAACTATCGTCTGTCAAGACGGCAAGGTGCCAATGTCATAATACTGCCAAAGACTGCTGTCAGCAGCCATTAACGTACATGCGGAAGACACAGGGACACCGTCACGTTATCGTTTCAACAAGACCGTTTATGTGCAGGTCGTAAATCTGGAATGGAGGAGTGATATGAAAGAAATGTTATCCTAGTCTTCGGACTGTATTACCCGACAAGACATAACTAGGCGATGCACCCCATCAGCCAAAGTTATCACACCATCTATATTACCTGGACGGTTCAGAAAAGCTATCTAACGTCTGATATAATCACTGCTTAAAGTATACGTAAATCTCTTGTTATTTGACATTAATTTGCATAATTCGCATAACACATTCTCGGTGAAATTGATACCCCCACAGGTAGGCTGATCTTGAAATACGCTGGGGCAGACACAGGTAGGCTGATCCTGAAATATGTTAGGGCAGAGTGCATAAAATGACGTTGCTTTATAATGTCTGCTTACATTGTTGTGAGAGCGTAAAACTTGACGTAGAAGTGATGGACCGTGGTAAACATTTTTGGGTTCTCCATGAAAGGGCATTGAGCCACGTTCATGCTGTGTAAATGGGAATGTCAATCTGCAGCATACGCCCGTGAGACCTGGACACATAATAAACAAGCTTGACAGCGCATAAATGCCTTTAAATATAAATGTTATAGGTGGGTTCTGAGAATATCTTGGATACACGGGGGAAAAAACCAAATGTATCCATACGACAAGAGCTGAATATTGAATAACGTTGGCTACTAAAGACTATTAAAACAAAGAAAATATAAATATTTTGGTCACTTGAAACGTCACGAAAGTTTGGAGAGAACAATAATGGAGGGGTATATGCCTGGGAAGAGAGAAAGAGGAAGGCCAAAGAGAAGATGGGTGCAGGATGTGGCGGATGATCTCCAGATGGGTGTATCAGGCGCGGGACACCTTGCTTATTTATGATCGAGAGGTTTTCTGGAAGGTTGTTACTGGAGCGAGGTTCTGCAAAGGACATGCTACTGAATGAATGAATGAATGAATGCATGAATGAATGAATGAATGAATGAATGAATGAATGAATGTAAATCCCATGACATTTCCTGGTACCAATTTTAGGTTGGGTCGATCTGGTCGCACCAGTCATTTATTTTTTTAAAAAAATGCCTCAATGGAGATTTAAGCACACACCCTCCGAGTCGGGAAGCAAGCGTGCTAGTCACTACGATACCACGGATCCCTTTCAGGTCTGGTTAAAAAGGTAGTTGTATGTTCTTTATGGAACGTTGCAATCAACCTCTGCATTTATTAGCTGTTTGTGGTTCACCAGCCAAATTTACTTTCAGTAGTTTGGCATTGCCGGCTCCGTGGCGAAGGTGTTACGGACGCAGTTTGTAATCCCGCAAACCTGCGTTCGAAACACAGCTGTGGGCGATTTGGCAGTAGACCGCCTTACGTTGGTTTTTTATGAAATGCTATGGGTGTCGGTCGTTCAGAAAGCAATGGCAAACTACTGAATGTAATCTTGCCCAGGAATCACGAACAGTCAAAAATACTGGGGTTGACTGCTACGTACTGTAAAGGATATGCAACAACTTAGTAAGTTTGGCATTGTTTTCCGAACGGCCGTTATATTATACCATATAAATAAACGGAAAGCGATCTTCTTCCAAGTCGCCAACGGCTGATTTCGAACCATCTGTCCGTCGGCGAATTATGGAATTTCATGTCACTATCCCCTCAACCACAAATGCCCGCTTCATGCTGTGCTAGGAGTTAATAATGGTGAGTATACATGAGTCATAAGTGTCACAATGACACAAGTCATGCCGTTCCTAACTGCAGGTTTCTGCCCGTGCCCTGGGCGGGTTCTGACACTGGTGAATCTAGAAGGTCGGACCCTGGTCTCAATTCGAACCACTTTATCGCGAATCTGTTGGCAGGAACCAGCCTCAGTGAAACGAAGTTGTACTCTGAACTTCTTTGTAACAATGACTTGGTAGGTATTCCGAGAATGTTTGCGCGATGTGTGCGATACTTGTAGATTCATTCAACATGCTGGAGCCACAGGGAAATCCTTTTGTACACAATAATTCACCGTGATCTGACAAGAACATTCTTTTTAAGCTATCTGTAAGCATATAAGAACATGCTGTCGGTCATGTATTGTTGCTTGAGATATGCATTCAACATGCAGTATAATAGAGTATATGCTTATAGTTTATACACATAGTAAAAAGGAGCTGTTTATAGCAAGCAGGCAGACAGATAGACAGACAGACAGATAAATAAGTTGACAAGAAGACACATATAAAGAAATACAGATACATAAGTTGACAAGAAGAAATATATACAGACAGATAGATAGGCAGCTCCTTCGTACATGCGAAACAGCAGACTGAGGTTTGAATGTAGGATAGGTCGCTAAGTGTGTGGGTAAGTATATAGGGATATAGATGCCTGCCTGTCTGTGTGTCTGTTTGTCGTTTTATCTATCTAAGTAGCTAGCAAGCTGTCTGTCCGACTGTCATCACGCCACTCAGTGATTCTAAATAGGGTAATACTCACTCGGTCAGTAGGCCAGAGTTGGGCTGAGAGAATTCTATCATGTCTGTCGCACACTTCAAACCCCTCTTCATCCATCCATCATGTGCTATGCCGGTAAGCGTGGGCGGTCATGTTTTGCCATCTCACTCGATCACCAGAGTCGTGGATCAGCTCAGTGTTCCTGTCTCGACCATGCCATGTGGCCAAGCCATCCAGGTATTTGCTTCTAGGTCTTCCTCTTGGTCTGTTCCCTTCGATCTTGCCAGTTGTCACCAAGTTCTCCAATCCATTTCTTCTCATAACATGCCCAAAAAAATGTTGACTGTCTGCGTCTAATGTCTCTAATCAGTTTACGATCTTCGTTTGTTTCTTGAAGGACCTGTTCATTGGTCTTTCTGGCTGTCCATGGTATTCTTTGCATTTTCCTCAGAAACCACATTTCTACAGCCATCAGATGTTTTTCAGCTTGACTGCTCATTGTCCAAGCTTCACATTCATATAAAAGTACAGGTTCTAGGTAGCAACTCAACACTCTTATTCTCGTTTCAATTGACATCTTTTTATTGGTCAGTATGTTTTTCATCTTGCTAAAGGCTACCTTAGACATGGCGATTCTTGTTCTAATCTCTTCAAGGCATCTCCCATCAGATGTTATTACTGTTCCGAGATAATTGTACCTATTCACTTGTTGAAGAATATTCCCATTTACTTGTATATTACATTGTGGTATTTCGTTCTTTCTAGTGACGACCATAACCTGTGTCTTTTTACAATTTAATTCTAACCCTCGTTGTTCACTGTGTGTAACAACTGCTCTATCATTTTTATATTATGTTTACTTAATCAATGCACTCAGGATATGCACTCATTATACAGAATAAAAAACAGAACTTGCTACTGGATACCGCATATTGGACTATCAGACAATTACTTTTTCCTTTATTCAGTTGCGCCGAATTAATATTCTATTACGGCAATAAAGAAAAATAAGATAGGAGATGTACATAAAACGTATAAAACTCACATTAAACTGGGCGGGGAAATATAGATATCTGAATCTTGAGTCTTATTGCTACGTCTGTCTGATCCACCCCACAGAAATCAGGAAACAAATCGACAGTCCAGTTCTCTAGTCATGTTTACAGTCTAGAAAGAAAGTAAAAAGAAAAAAAAAACTGTATCTGCATTACAGATGTAATTTATAATTTCAGTAACGCAACACTCAGCACCAGCGAATGAAGAAAAACACAACAACAGCACAACCCACTAGAGTTGTAAGTACATCGTATGTGTTTAACTTTATCTCTACCCAAACTGTTAAAGACGCGGTTACCTAAGGCTGGTTAAAAGCTATTTTAGTGCTTAGTTGAAGATAATTTCGTCATCTTTAAAACCAAACGCCACCAAGCAGGAATGGGCTATGGCTCTGTGATGTGACTACCAATGACATTATTAACGTATTCCTCTATCAACTACACTGACGTGTCCATCTTTATTCAACCTTCATCAGCATCATCACATGCCTTGCCGGCTGACCTGAGCGATCACGCTTCTTCACAATTTGTGATCTCAGACGACATGGGTCAATTCATGTGTTGATTCCCTTCCGTGCCATTACACCAGACTCAAGAATTGTCTCACGCTGTGCATACAGACGCATTCTGACAATCGGGTATCACCTGTAGCACATGATGCTTCCTACAGGACGAAGCAATTTCAATGAAATCCCAATTAACGTCTTTATCTTTATCAATTTTGTTTTGAAGCATGCAAGTAAGTGACATCTTGCCGTCTTTACAGACGAAAGTATGGGGATTGGAATTAGAGCTAGAATTCCATCGCACAATGCCTGGGCTTGAATTCAGAGAACATGTGTTGCCCATTCAGCATGATCCCTCTCTCGGCGTTGCCTTGTTTTCTCCAGAGGAAAGGGTGACCAGTACGTCTGGAACAAGGTAGGCTGCAGATGCTGCCGGCTCAGTATCACACCCTTAAGAGCAGAATTTGAGTAGCGGCCAGGCCCTCACATCCGGGGGATTTGTCTTAGAGGCTGAGTGGTCTCAAGGTATGGTGTCCGCCTCGAGTGCTGGAGGTCCCGGGTTCAAGCCCCGGTGAGGGTCGGGATGTTTTCACGTGGACTTCTAGTAACAAAATTTCCCCGGGTCTCCGAGTAGTGAGATTGGACGCCCGTGTGTATACGCACACGTAAAAAATCCCTTGGCAGTTGGAAATCGAAAAAGAGTAGCCTAACGGCGCTGCCCGGGCAAACATTTCGAGTTAAACATCTACCCAAAGTATTTCAGGATCCTAGCCGGTGCCACGGAGTTCGTGCACTGAGCTAAGATTATCCGGACTCAAGTTAGGAGCTAATTTGAGTTAGGAGTAAAACGGAGCACTTATGGGTTACACCCATGTGCCGTAATGTTGATCCGTCAACTAAACTAAACTAAACTAAACTGACTTAGAGGCGTTCAGCCTTATCCCTCAGCTAGTGCCTCACATCAAGTGTCTGGACCTGTATGAGCGTGTACTGTGTACATCTGTCAATCGTAAGTGTCTGGACCTATATAAGACTGTTTTTATAATATGTTTAAAAAAAAAAAATCTTACCACTTATCGCTAACATTGAAATGTGTGAATATTTTTCAATGGCATAGAATGCGAAATTATACACTATGAAGTTGTACACACATTTTTGTCAAGGAGAAACTGTTTTATACTATTACAAATTCCGAAAAAAGAACAATGCATGCATTGGGTTTGAGTAAACGGTCATTTCATCGACAGCTTTGACAAAGATGTCATAAGGCGAGCTATTATAAAAATGCTTTAAAAAGTCGCTTGATATACGACAGGGTCGACTTCATTGCACCAGGTTCTATCCCATATGGCTCGGTCTCTTTCCGCAGCGCGGAAAGCATCACACAAAGCACGAACTCCGCAGCTCTAGCGACGACCCGCAGAAGTCTCCGAAAAATTTAACTCGTAAACCGAAGGATGCGGCCCGGAATCGAACCCACGACCTTTGGAGCCCGAGTCAAAAGGCTTGACCACTTCGCCACGGAAACTCCTAAAATTATAAAAATTTAGGATTTTATATCCAGGATTATCCAGCATTATAAAAATGCTGGATGCCAAAGAAACAGTGACTGTAAGAAAACTTAGGGTTTGGTTCAGAAAGAACAATAACATAGAGCTATCTGTCAGAATCTCCCCACCAGATCTGTCGTGTCTTCATCATCGACGCCTGGCAATTACGGCCAGGTACGCCTGTGAGCGGCATTAACTACGCAGTGACGAGAACTGTCAATTGTGGCACGCGTGGCGCACGGAATCCATGCAGGGAGGAAACACGACCAACGAGGACTCACGGCAGTTAGACGGCAGACGGCCTCGGACTGTGGTAGAGGACAGACATGGGAGATGTGTGTGTCAGAGTCTAAAGTATTGCCAGCAGAGATGCAGGGACATCGTTACGCCCGCCAGGCGAATAGTCCCTAGCGGGGATGCTGTAACATCGTTACGCCCGCCAGGCGAGTATTAGTTACCTGCCTGCGAGGTTGCCGGCTGACGAGACAGCCAGCGGTCAGGCAAGGACAAAGCAGGACGCACGCAGGCCTCGTGAAGCCACTTCAGGTGGGCAGGCGCGTTGCGAGATATAGCCAGACAGCTCTGGGACTCGGACTCGACTGGACGTATGATGGGAGAAAGGCTTGTGTAGTTCTGTGGCCCGAAAGTCGAGTGCTTGTACATCTTGTGAGACTGATTGTAAGCTGTGGGTTGCCTGTAAGTGTATTGTTATAACTTATGTATTGTGATGATCATCTCTAGATTGTGATCTGTAAATAAATCCATCGAAACTTCGTGTCGTTGAGTCTCAAGTCAAATCACGTTGTATTTGTACTGTCTCACATGTGTTAGGTTAACGAGCCAGGTTTAAGACCCTGCCATGTGTGGACGTGGTGGCATTCGTCCGGCTTTAAAATGAACGTGGTTTAAGTAATTAACATTTAAAACCTAGATTTGTGAACTTAGAAATTTTTGTCCAACTTTAGAGTGCATTTAAATGTGATTGTGAAGGCTCATTTTGATAGATATTATTACATTATTTAAACATCGAGACTAAATGTGAACGTACAGTGCATACATATTGTTTGATCTTGTAAACGTGTAAAACATTTGTGATTGTGGAACTTGTCACCGTTTGACCTTGTCGACATTGTGAAGTTGTCGCCATTGTGACCTTGTCGCCATCTTGTAAACTTGATGTCTATGTCCTTACTGAATGTCATCTTAATGTAAGTGATGTGTCATCAATGTTGTAGAGTGTTGAGATATAGTTAGATTGTCTTTGAAAAGTGAGTTGTGTAAAGCAGAAAGTTTCGGAAAGAAAGTGACTTGTGGTTTTGAAAAAAATTGTTGACGGACAACATTACGACCTACAATTATACTCAACGCCATACAAACCTAATCAAAACTTAGGGACAAGCATACACACCACATCAAACAGACGTTAATTTATTTCCTCCAAAAACAAAGCAGGTTTTCTGTGCCATCTGAAACCCTTGCCCGTAGAGGTCATTTGTGTTTTGAAGTAGCGACCCTACAATTCCCAGTCCGAATTTCAACCGTTCTTCACCGCATCCAGGACACTTGAGTATATTTTTCTTTCTATATACTTTCGGATGCAAATTTGGGCACATATTGTAAATAGAACACAATTGTAAATTGTTCACTTTACTAACAACTTGTAACAAATTGTGTGTCTGTATTTCATTTGCATTTTCCATCATGTCTTCATTAAATGATTTCATCGATATGGGTTTAAAATTAAAGTTAACAGGTGACGAGTTGACAAAGTGGAGTGAAACTAAATACTCTGAACACCTTCGTGAGAAAGCTAATGAACGCGATGAAAGAGCGGCGGAAAGAGCTGCCAAGCAAGTAGAGGCAGAAACAGCTTTAAAGCAAGCAGAGGCAGCAACCGCAGCAAAACAGACAGAACTAGAACTATCTGCAAAGACAAAACAAGCTGAGTTAGATATTGAACTCAAGAAAGCTGAGATAGCAGCTCAGAGTAAACGGGAAGAGCTGGAAGTGCAACTAAAAACCAAACAACTTGATACTGAGACTGCTATAAACAAAGAGTCCAAGAAATCTGAGAGACTGGAGAAAGAAAACCAGTACAAGAAATATCAAGGTATCGTAAGAAATTATACCTCGGGTGACTGCATTGCAGCCTTCACCCAAAATTTTGAGACTTTAATGGACCATTACCAGGTCCCATTGTCTGAATGGAATATAATTTATATGAGAAGTTTATCAGGGGAGCCTCTGAAAGTCATAGAGACTATCCCCAAAGACCTCAGAAAAGATTACCATTATATAAAATCAAAGATTATGGCACATTTTATGTTAGATGAGGCAGGTTACAGAGAACAATTCAGCAAGTTGAGCCCCAAACCGACTCAAACGTTCTCTGACTACCTCTGCTTAGTCCGAGATATATTTACCAAATGGACTTCAGCAGCTAGAATTAATAAGAACTATCAAAAGTTAGAAGATCTTATCATTAGAGATAAAGTCATTTCATCCATTCCATCAGCATTTTCAAAGTTTTTGCAAGAGAATGAATGTACGAGTGTAGAGCAGATTGAGAGACGTGGTTCGGCTTATTACACAGCCAACAAACATTGTTTTGCCAGTGAAGCTACTGAAACCAATTTTGTAGCATCGGCTAACTATGACAAACCCTATAGTAGGCAAAAACCTTATAAGCCTACATCTGAGAAGTACAACCATTGTAAATATTGTAGAATTTCACATCATCAAGGTGAGATGTGCGATAAAAACCCCGCATATCTTACATATTTACAGAACATCGTAAACAGACAAGATAAGGAGCGTAAATCCTTTAGAAATTTGCGTAAATGTTTTCTCTGTAAGGCGTATGGACATTATCGCCATGATTGTAAAGGTAGGCAAATGACCAAGAAAGCCAATGCCGCCTTATTTGATAGTTCATCATCAGATGAAGAACAATCAGAGAAACACCCTGTGAACTCAGCACGGGCTTTTGATATGTTTAACGCCAATAAATGTACTGTTTGTAATACCTTTTATGAAGATGGTATTTTAACATGCGGCCACTCCATCCCTATTGCCAATGAAGAAGCTAATTTGGTGGTAGATTCCAAAGGCAGAATAAACATCCATCAAGGATATGTGAATGGCAAGCCTGCTACAGTCTTTCGGGACACGGGAAGTTCACTGATTGGAAAGAAGAGAACGTTCATAATGCCTACAGACTATACAGGCAGGCACGTAACATGCAGAACATTCTCCGGCAATATTGAAAAGTACCCACTAGCATGGGCATATATTCAAACAACTTTCCTCACTGGGAAAGTAAAATGCGCAGCATTAACAAACCCGGTGTGTGATATTATAATTGGAAATTTACCAGAGGTGAATGATATGCCTCATGACATAACATCTCTTTGCATTAATGAGATCACAACATCACCATCAAATGTCATCATTGATACTGTTGTACCACCTAATGAATGTATGGTAGCTAATGTAGCACTAAGATCTCATGACATCATTGATAACACTGTTTCATCACCATCTGATATCATTGAATGTGTGAACGCAGTAACTAGATCTATTGCTAGAATGCAAGATGAAATTAATCAAACTGAGGCTATAGAAATGCTTAGCCCAGTATTACTACCTCCTAAAACCACGAAGGAGACTTTTGTAACACCCCAAAAGGCTGATCCTTCATTATCAAAATATTTTAATCTGATCGGCCAAAAGCCAAAGTTAACCAAAAATGCAAGATGGCATTTTGCTTTGAAAAATTGTATCCTCACCAGGTATTATACCAGAGGTGACACCACAACAGAGCAAACTGTTTTGCCAATTGAGTATCGTAAGCAAGCCTTACATCTTGCCCATGATATACCTCTTGCAGGGCATATGGCATACGCTAAAACCAGATCGAGATTATTATTACAGTTTTATTGGCCCAAATTCTGCAATGATATTAAGCAATATTGCAGGAGTTGTGACATCTGCCAAAAACTTGTAAAGAAAGGGAAAAACCCACAGGCAAAGTTACAAGTTACTGACTTAGCCAGTCGACCTTTTGAGAAAATATCTGTCGACATAGTGGGCCCTCTTAATCAGATTACAACAAGAGACAATAGATATATATTAACTATTATTGATCAATGTAGCCGCTGGCCTGAAGCGATTCCGCTAAAGAACATAACTGCCAATGACATAATGGAAGTTTTCTTCCATATATTTTCACGGATAGGATTTCCAGACACTATCCAATCAGATAGGGGAAGTCAGTTCATTGCCGCATCTTCTCAAGCTTTCACCAAAATGTTAAGAGTGAAGCAATGTTTCAACTCCCCGTACCATCCTCACTCGAGTGGAATTATAGAAAAATTTAACGGTGATTTAAAGCATATGCTTGCTAAAGTCACGCAAGAGCACCCCAATAACTGAGACGTATATTTACCTGCTATTCTCTTTGATTATCGCGAGGTGCTACATGCTAGTACAGGTTTCTCTCCTTTTGAACTTATCTATGGTGCCAAACCACGTGGCCCATTAAGCATCTATCATCAAATGTTAACTGAATCCACTCCTTTACTCCAACCCATATCATCATACGTATATGTTACATCATTGCGTGAAAGAATCATCAAATCTTGTATAATTGCAAAGGATGCACTAAAATTATCTGGTGCTACATATAGACAATATGCTGACAAAGGTAACAGGACAATAACGTTGACACCTGGACAGGACGTTCTTCTTCTTCTACCTAGTGACAGACACTTATTGACTGATTCTTGGCAAGGACCATTTAAAGTGATGAGACAGATTTCACCGGTAGACTATGAGATTCAAATAAAAGACAAACACAAAATATTCCACATCAATATGCTAAGACCATATTACAACAGAGACAACGAACAAGACGATACAACAGCATGTACAGTGATAATAGACCATGAAGATGACGAGGCTAGTGACGAAATTCCAACACCTGCATTAGACACGACGAACTGCTTGAAGGAAATTAAGATCAACCCAAAGTTAACTCAAGCAGAAACAGACAGTTGCAAACAGCTCATACAACAGTACGAACACCATTTTCTCCAACAACCCAGGACAAACAGAATTAGTACAACATCACATCACACTCACGTCAAATACACCCATAAAATGCAGACCATACACCATTCCATTGCATTACAAAGAACACTTACATCAAGAGATTATCAGCTTAGAGAAAAACAACATCATTAGACGATCCCAATCAAATTTCTCATCTCCAATGGTCATAGTACGCAAAAAGGACAACACAATAAGACTCTGTGTCGACTATAGGAAATTAAATAAGATAACTCTTGTAGATTTAGAGCCAATGGCAAACTCTGAAGATCTATTGACAGAACTGACAGACGCTAGGTTCTTTACGAAGGTAGACATGACGAAAGGTTACTGGCAAATAGCAGTAGACGAACAGAGCAGACATCTGACAGCTTTTGCCACACCTTGGGGACTGTACGAATGGTGCAAACTTCCATTTGGGCTTGTCAATGCCCCAGCAACATTTGTACGTATTACACGACTTCTACTAGTAGACATACCGAATATTATCTGTTACATAGACGACATTTGTGTTCCCACAAAGACGATGACAGACCACATAAAGACATTAGAACAGACATTTTAACGCATTAGACAGCACGGACTGACGGTAAAGCCTGCAAAAGTAGACATAGCCTATCAGGAAATATCCTTCTTGGGGTACAAAATATCTAATGGCTTTGTCACGACAGACGATAACATTGTGTCCAAGATACTAAAACTCTCACTTCCGACTACGAAAAAGCAAGTCAGAAGTTTGTTGGGACATATAAATTATTATAGGCAGTTCATACCAGATTTTGCTGAACTGACCGAAGTATTTACTAACTTACTAACAAAAGATCAACCCGAGAAAATTGTAAGCAATGAATGCCTAAAATTTGCATTCCATAAAGTATTATCTTATTTCTCTGAGAATAGTTTAAAGAATCCCATTCTCAAATTGCCAAATTTTCTTATTTCTTTCAGATTACGCACAGACGCGAGCTCCGTAGCGATCGATTGGAGCAGTTCTGTTACAGGAACATGATAACATCTTACATCCTGTATATTACTTCTCGAGAAAATTAAAACCTAGAGAACGCTCTTGGTAGACACCGCAGTTGGAAGCCCTTGCTCTGGTTGAGGGTATAACTAAATTTTCCAGGTTCCTTCTGGGACATCATTTTATTGTGGAGTCTGACAGTAGTCCATTGAGATTTATCAATTCAGGTGTACCTTCCAACCAAATGATAGCTCGCTGGTCTCTTAAACTTCAAGATTACAGCTTTGAAGTTCGACACATCGCGGGCAGAACCAACACGATTGCCGATCTTTTGTCCCGTTGTCCGACCGACCCAGTAAGCACCAATGTCTGAGTGCAGTGTGTAAAATACACTCAGACAAACACAGCCATGCATCAGTGAAGTTTTTTTTTCACGAAAGCTGTGTATGTCTATATGATGTGATAGGGTTTATTCCCAATATATATAGTTTTCTTATTTTATTATTAATGTAGTGATTGTCGTGAATAATTGTGTAGTGTGTGGTAGAAAGAGAACTTTATTAATTGTATATATTACGAAACAAGAACAGTGCCACATTCGCTCTGAACTTACCGCAAGCGAACTATCCAATTTATCCGTGGTATCTGCATTTGGAACATATCCAGTGATATTTTAACTCCGTGTGTGAAAGTGTGACCTGAACATTGACATCTACACCACTTCAGTCAATCGAAATCCAGAAGTTTTTCCAGTGAAACAACCAACACATGAACGATCAGAACTTTGCACATTCCGTTTTACTACATCAGACCGGAACAAGTGTGTTCTACAAATTTTCAACATCAGCTGTTTCGTGTGTACTTCCGGATGATTTAGAAATTTAGTTTAAAAGTAGCAGACGACAAACAAAAGCTTAAAAAGTTATAACACTTCTAAACGATTTACGATTCAATAATTTCGAATACACAAATTGTGTATTAAGATTTGTCACTTAGTGTAATCTTAGAATCATATCTTGATTAATTTATTCATACTACCGACATTTTTACGCTAGTATGGAGAAACATCAAGCTATGACGCTGAGAAATAGAAGAATTATTGTAAGATATTATATTTCTTAATTTTTGAAGTTATGTCCCTTTCATTTAATTGTTATTACATTATTACACCAAGGGCGTTAATTGAAATGTATATGATGATGTGTTGTATATAAATAACCATGTTGTTGCCAGATTGTTAACACGCCAAGAAGCCATCTACTGGGCATGGTAGAGTGTTACCGACATTGCAGACCGACACAAGAACTCCTGGCCAAATGAGGTCAGAGTTTGAGCGTTGAATGCGGCTTATATAAAGCCGTATTACAGTCTTGCCAGATGTTTTTTGTCTCAAAAAGCATATTATTACATTTGTTTTGAAAGGCTGCGAGGTAGTTGCTTGGGAAGCTGTTACTACCGATCTGACTGGGTCAATAATGCAATTAAGGTAATCAGCCATCGAGAGGATGAAGCTTGACGAGTGTTAAAGGTTGAACACCACATGTCTTTAGATACAATGTCCATTTCTTATGTGTTTCTATGCCAAGATATGTGTTTTTGTATTTCTACACCAAAATAATTGTATATAACAGAAAGGTTGACTCTGACAGGTTAAAAATATTAACCCAGTATTGTATATAGAGTGTACATGAAAGATAACATCTTTCATGAAGAAGCCCCGTGGGAGCATGTCAGAGTCTAAAGTATTGCCAGCAGAGATGCAGGGACATCGTTACGCCCGCCAGGCGAATAGTCCCTAGCGGGGATGCTGTAACATCGTTACGCCCGCCAGGCGAGTATTAGTTACCTGTCTGCGAGGTTGCCGGCTGACAAGACAGCCAGCGGTCAGGCAAGGACAAAGCAGGACGCACGCAGGCCCCGTGAAGCCACTTCAGGTGGGCAGGCGCGTTGCGAGATATAGCCAGACAGCTCTGGGACTCGGACTCGACTGGACGTATGATGGGAGAAAGGCTTGTGTAGTTCTGTGGCCCGAAAGTCGAGTGCTTGTACATCTTGTGAGACTGATTGTAAGCTGTGGGTTGCCTGTAAGTGTATTGTTATAACTTATGTATTGTGATGATCATCTCTAGATCGTGATCTGTAAATAAATCCATCGAAACTTCGTGTCGTTGAGTCTCAAGTCAAATCACGTTGTATTTGTACTGTCTCACATGTGTTAGGTTAACGAGCCAGGTTTAAGACCCTGACAGTGTGCTCGTATTGCTGATGTGAGTGGACGCTATTAGAGAGAACGCCTGTTTGAGTATAGAAGACTGTGCGCCTGGGACGTAGTGTTGTAAGTTATGAACTGATGCATTGAATGTATATATTTATTGTGTAATGGCATCGCCGGTATGGTTAAGCGATGCCTGTAATGTTTGCGGCGAGTGAGAAGTGCGAATAAAGTGGTTATAATTGTATTCGCCATGTGTCACGTACAGTCATTCTGTGACAGTGTTTGTTACCACATCTGTTGGTTATTACGAGCCTGTGTGATTGTGAATCAAGACGCTGACACTATCCCAAACAACTTTGTGGAAAATTATAAGGACATTATCTTCACTATTTGAAAGTACAAGGGCGGTAGAAATAATCTTTGCGAGCAACCGTATTTAGGAGCCATGAGAAGCAGATACCTACGTGAAATTAGGGAAATGCGCAAAGAAAATTATGGCATAGTGTGTTTGGATGAAATGTGGATCAATGCGCACCAGACAAGTGATAAGGAATGGCAATCAGTGGATGGACAGATACAGCGATATGTGCCCAGTAGTATAGGACAGCTTGTGGTCATGGCCCATGCTGGTAATACGCATAATGGCTTACAACAGAATGCTGGGCTCGTGTTCGTATCAAAGCATACAGACAATAGGGATTATCATAATAAGATGAATGGTAATGTATTTAGAGATTGGCTCGAGAATACTGTGTTTCCACCCCTAGATAGACCGTCGTGTCCAATTATGGACAATGCATGATATCAATGTTGTTGCCCAAGAAGACAAAATACCTACAGCATCGAGCACAAAGGGAGCAATAAAGATATGACTCCGAATGGAAAACATACCATTTCCAGAAAGGTATTTCTAGCTAGAATTGTTGTCCCTTGTAAAACATACGCCAAAAAGCAAGTAATATCAAATCAACAAGTTGATAGAAGAGCTTCGTCATGGGTACTTGAGACTTCCGCCGTGCGATTCTGATTTAAACCCTATAGAACTTGTGTGGGCTAAAATTAAAGGACAGGTGGCAGCTGACAATACTATATTCAAATTGTCTGACGTCAGGATACTAATTCAGTCCGTGCTATTAAATATTGATAAAAGTTACTGGAAAATGTGAGGACCATGTGTTGAAAGAGGAAGAGGATTATTGGAGAAAGGATGGATTGAATTTTATGCAACCGAGAGCAGTCATCAACCTACTGGAATCGTCCGACACAGATTAAGGTCTGAGCAGATCGTAGACCTTAATCCACGTGCACACCAACAGGGATATTTTGCTACAAACATGCAGAAGAATTGCAGGCCCTAAACATTACAGCATCAGCATAATGTCAATGGCAACAATTTGTATTCCACAGTGATGAATTTTCAATCCTGCAAGCCCTCAGCGGTGACAAACAACTGTATTGAACACACACACACACACACACACACACACACACACACACACACACACACACACACACACACACACACACACACACACACACACACACACACTAAACGCATTGAATACCAACAGAAGAGTAATATTGCGGTGAAAACTGACATATTGTGGCATAACAAGAAACATGAGAGCAAATTAGGGGACAACACACGTGCATACGAATCAATCTATAAACTTCAATGAAAAGAGGACCAACATCTTGGTCGTTAAGAAGAAAGCCCACTACAGAGACACTGACAACTATTTTCATAGTGCAAAACAGGTAATCATGTTCCGTCTCTGAACGGTAAACAGCAGAGTAGACAATCTTTCACGAAGACTCAAAGCGGGTCTGTCACCCATGTGTAAGTGTGAACAAACTACACAGACAGCTGAACTGATCCTTAAAAATGGAAACATGATGACTCAATTGCGGTATCATTTCTGGTCACTCCATACGCACATTAACACACAGCTATTTGGAAGCTTTAACGAACTCAATGTAAAAAGCTAACACGAATACTTGTGTACACATTATTAACAAGCAGCTGAAGAAAAAAAGAAGGAAATGAAAAATAAGGTAAGAAATATATTCCTTCTACTTTCCTGTCAATTTACAAATTATTTACCCCAGGCCTGTGTAAATTCTCTGTCGTTACTAATATTACACATTGCACCCCTGTCGCGATTCTCTGTGGTGAAGTGGTCAAGCCGTCTGACTCTGGCTCCGAAGGTTGTATGTTCGATTCCGGGCCGCGTCCTTCATTTCAAGAGTGAATTTTTTCGGAGACTCCCGAGGGTCGTCGCTGGAGGTACGGAGTTCGCGCTTTGTGCGACGCTTTACGCGCTGCGGAAAGAAACTGAGCCATATGGGATAAAAACCCGGTGCAATGCAGCCGACCCTGTCGAATTTAAGCTACTTCTTTCATTGCACCCACTCCCATACGAATCCGGATACGCCTTGTGTGTCATCTGAATTGGTGGGGCTTTCATTACTGTAAACATAAATTTGTTAGCGAGAAATCACTAGTTTTTCAGCAAAACATCAAAGAAATGTCGCCGCTTTCGATGCTTTAAGTTGTTTTTGGACATATCAAAGATATATTCCTTGGGTGGGGTAAATATAAGACGGCTGGAAAAATTTCATAACGATGCAACAAACAGTTTTCAAAATAATTGATCGTGAATGAAGGCATTCTTTTCGGGACATACTATAATAACTAACTCACCTCCTCTGGGTGGATACATACAAAATAAATGTGCTTACTCAGTGCAATGCAGAATCTTTTATATATTTAAGATAAATGCAGTTGTCAATTTAAAAAAAAAAAATGTATCCTTTCTCAATTAAGCACACGGATTTGAGTTGATTTATATGGTATGAGGCGTTGGCAGTTCAGAAAGCAATGGTATACTCCTGTACACAAATTGCCAAGTAAACCACAAATAGGCAATAAAGGGTGTGGTTGACTGCAACGTTCAGAAAAGGACAGTAAACCAATTTGTAGTTATTTCTCTAAATGCTATACTCCAGGAAAATCATACTTGACTGGATACTGTCGGAAATCACTCGGATTATACTGTTGTTATCATATGGCTTTGCTTAATGTTTGGACACTCTTCTGTTCAGTTCATTGTTGCTATCGCAGAATATCCCCAATACAAAAAGGAGGGGGGTGGAATAATAAAGGGTTTGGTGGATAGGTAAGAGAGAGAGAGAGAGAGAGAGAGAGAGAGAGAGAGAGAGAGAGAGAGAGAGAGAGAGAGAGAGAGTGTGTGTGTGTGTGTGTGTGTGAGTGTGTGTGTGTGTTGGTGCATTTTGTGATATGTATTTGTGAGTTTGTGGGCGTATATATATATATATATATATATATATATATATATATATATATATATATATATATATATATATATATATATATTATATATGCACGTATGTCCGTAGGATATGGATGCATGTATGGGTGTATTAATGTATATTTGTGCGTTTGGATGTATGTGGTGGATCTTTGGGTTTGTGGGATAGTGGGTGTGCATGTGTGTATAATAGATGGCGAACTGGAATGCATGATGCCAACAACAAGTGAACTGATGCTATCTCAGATAAAGAATTAATAGAATTACAAGGAGAAATTATCGATCACCACTTCTATGGATATTCCAATCAATGGACTAATGCTATCATCATCAATCAATAATCATCATTGGCACCTTGCCGTCTTGACAGACGGATAGTTTGTGCTTTATAAAGGCATAATAACTTTTACCTATGGCGTTAGCGAATGTGACTGATAAGGCCAATTCGCGCTGTAAATGTCCGTTCACAGTGGGTGCATGTGAACACGTGGTCATTTCCACCATCATGCACCATTTAACGTCTCACACGCTCGGTGTGTGACTTATCTGCAATATTTTTCTCCTTTGTCTTTATTCCATTTCTGATGTTTGCCCTCCATGCAACACGTTCAGCGGCGACTTGCTCCCAATGTGCATTATCAATGCCTATATCAATCATGTCCCGCTTACACACATCTTTGTATCGCAGTAGAGGCCGACCCTGAGATCTCTTACTCATCTGTAATTCACCAAAAAGATGTCCTTTGGTATTCTGCCATCATCCATCCTCACTTTGTCCTATCCATCTAACTCTACTATGACTGAGCATGGAATAAACCGTCACACAGCCTGATCTTTCCAATACTTCAGTATTTGTGATTTTGTCTTGCCACTTAATACCAAGAATTCTTCGCAGACACCGCATATGAAAGCTGTTTAAAGTTTCTCTTGGTGTGAGTAAGTTGTCCAGGTTTCACTGGCATAAAGAAGAGTACTAAGGACACAGGCTTGATAGACAAGGACTTTTGTTTTTTGCAGTAAGCTTCCTGTTCTCCCAGACTCTTTTTCTTAACCTGTTCATTGTTGTTGCTGCCTTGCCAATCCGGATGTTGATTTCCTGATCTAGGGATAATTTGCTATTTACCACTGATCCTAGATATGTAAAATGGTCTACCATCTCTAGTTCGGCGTCGTCAATAAGGATTGATGGTATCCCATGTGCACCTTGTGACATAATCTGTGTCTTCTTTTTGCTAATTGTTAAATCAAATTCAAAACAAGCATTGAAGAATGCAGATAGTAGACATTGCAATTCTTCCTCAGAGTGGGTCGTAACTGCAGCATCATCTGCAAAAAGCAACTCTCTGATCAGTACCCTCCTAATTTTGGTCTTGGCCTTCAATATTTGATCATTGTAGAGGCCGCCATCTGAGCGTGAGTGAATGTATATACCACCATCCTGATCACGAAAGGCATACTTCAGTAGAAGTGAAAAGTATATTCCAAGGAGGGTGGGAGCTAGTACACAACCTTGCTTAACTCCACTCTTGATTTCAAACTCTTCAGAAGTTGCACCATCAAACTTGATTATATCCTTCATGCCTGTGTGGAACGATTCCACAATGGACAGAAGAGTTGGTGGGCAGCCAATCTTCTTTAGTGCCTTGAACAGACCCTCAATCAAATGCCTTTGTGAGGTCGATGAAGGCAATAAACAGTGGTTGATTCTGTTCACGCCATTTTTCTTGCATTTGTCGCAATAAGAATATCATATCAATGGTAGACCGGTTCTGTCGAAAGCCACACTGTGATTCGGGGTAGACTTGATCTCCTAGGACTTGAAGTCTGCGCTGAACAATTCTGGCAAATACTTTTCCAACAATACACAGAAGTGAGATACCCCTATAGTTGTTGCAGTCGTTCCGATCGCCCTTGTTCTTGTACAGTGTTATGATTCTTGAATCTTTGAAATCCTGTGGGACTTGACCTTCTCGCCATCATAGCTCTATTAGCTATTGGATCTGTAGAGTGAGTAGAATTACATGGAGAAATTATCGATCACCAGTTCTATGGATATTCCAATCAATGGACTGATGCTATCATAGCGTATTAAACAGTGATATTCCAATCAGCTGACTGATGCTACTGCAGCGTATTACAAAGTGATATATAAATCAATGGATTGACGCTATCATAGTATACTACTAAATTATTTACAAATCAATAGATTGATGATATCATAGCGTATTACACAGTGATATACCAATCAGTGAATTGATGCTATCATAGCGTATTGCACAGTGCTAGAATAATCAGTGGATTGATGCTATCATAGTGTATTACATAATGGTATAACAATCAGTGGATTGATGCTATTATAGTGTGCTACTCAGTGGTGTAACAATCAGTGGATTGATGCTATCATAGTGTATTACACAATGGTACAACTATCAGTGGAATGATGCTATCATAGCGTATTACATCCATACATCGTGTGCCATGCCGGTAAGCGTTGGCGGTCATGATTCGCCATTTTACTCGATCACCAGTGTCGTGGACTCGTGGATCAGTTCTGTATTCTTGTCTCGACAATGCCACGTGGTCAAGCTATCCAGGTATTTACTCCTCTGTCTTCCCATTGTTCCCTTCCCCTCGATCTTGCCAGTTGTCACCAAGCTTTCTAATTTATTTCTTCTCATAACATGATCAAAAATTTGTGACTGTCTACGTCTAATTTCTCTAATCAGTTTACGATTTTCATTTTTTTCTTGTATGACTTGGTCATTGGTTTTTCTGTCTGTCCATGGTATTCTTTGTATTCTCCTCAGAAACAACATTTCCACAGCCATCAGATGTGTGTCAGCTTGACTGCTCATTGTCCACGCTTCACATCCATACAAAAGCACAGGCTCTGTGTAGCACTTCAACGCTCGCTCTTTTTCTCGTAGCTAGCGACATCTTTTTATTGGTCAGTATGTTTTTCATCTTGCAAAAGGCTACCTTCTCCATAGCTATTCTTATTCTAATCTCTTCAAGGCATAGCGTATTACACATTGGTATACCAAACTGTGGATTGATGCTATCATAGTGTATTACACAGTGGTATGTCAAACTGTGAATTGATGCTATCATAGTGTATTACACAGTGGTATGTCAAACTGTGGATTCATGCTATCATAGTGTATTACACAGTGGCATACCAAACTGTGGATTCATGCTATCATAGTGTATTACACAGTGGTATGTCAAACTGTGGATTCATGCTATCATAGTGTATTACACAGTGGTATACCAAACTGTGGATTCATGCTATCATAGTGTATTACACAGTGGTATACCAAACTGTGGATTCATGCTATCATAGTGTATTACACAGTGGTACACCAAACTGTGGATTCATGCTATCATAGTGTATTACACAGTGGTATACCAAACTGTGGATTCATGCTATCATAGAGTATCGTATACACAGGGGTATACCAAACTGTGGATTGATGCTATCATAGAGTATCATATACACATGGGTATACCAAACTGTGGATTGATGCTATCATAGAGTATCATATACACATGGGTATACCAAACTGTGGATTGATGCTATCATAGAGTATTATACAGTGGTATACCAAACTGTGGATCCATGCTTTCATAGCGTATTACACAGTGGTATACCAACATGTGGATTGATACAATCATAGCGTATTACACAGTGGTACACCAAACAGTGGATTGATACAATCATAGCGTCTTACACAGTGGTACACCAAACAGTGGATTGATACAATCATAGCGTATTACACAGTGGTATACCAAACAGTGGATTGATATCATTGCGTATTACACTGGTATACCAAACTGTGGATTGATAAAATCATAGCGTATTACACAGTGATATATCAAACAGTGGATTGATACAATCATAGCGTATTACACAGTAATACACCAAACAGTGGATTGATACAATCATAGCGCATTACACAGTGGTATACAAAACTGTGGATTGATACAATCATAGCGCATTACACAGTGGTATACAAAACTGTGGATTGATACAATCATAGCGTATTACACAGTGGTATACCAAACTGTGGATTGATACAATCATAGCGTATTACACAGTGGTATACCAAACTGTGGATTGATACAATCATAGCGTATTACACAGTGGTATACCAAACAATGGATTGATACAATCATAGCGTATTACACAGTGGTATTCCAGCCTGTGGATTGATACAATCATAGCGTATTACACAGTGGTATGCAAAACTGGATTGATACAATCATAGCGTATTACAAACATGCATGTAAAACGGAAACGCTTGGGGCCACCAACCAGCCTCTTGATGCTAGGGTAGACGTTAGTTCCTGTGGCGAAGTAGTTAAGTCGCCTGCCTGGCGCTCCGAAGGTTGTGGGTTCGATTCCGGATCCCATTATTCGGTTCACGCGTGCAATTTTCTCCGATAATTCTGGGGGTCGTCGCTGAAGCTACCGAGTTCGTATTTTGTACGAAAGTTTTCGGGAGGCTGCCCTGAGGAAAGACACCGAGTTATGTGAGATAAAACCCGGTGCAATGAAGTCGATCATCTCGCCTTTAAAGACTTTTGTAGAGTAAATCAGAAGCATCAACTAACTTGCAGATAATCCAGGGGTTCCCATCTGCCCAGTCCTGCCTGTCACACTGTATCGTGCGAGCATCAGGCGAGATAGTTAATGGAACATTTTGGGGGACACCAGTGGGTTTGCCTTACGACATTATAGATAGATCTTACAATTAGATTTGCTGAATGGAAAACTCTGGGTACACCGTCCAGTGGTCTGGCGCTCTTATGCTTCAGTATGTCTTTTGCTGTTAATAAGAAGACAGATATCTGCCCTATACAAATGTGAACACCCGCTTATGGATTAATGTGCAGCTTTTTATACTTCTATATTTATAATGGCATATCAAATGAATCAGCCTCTACCCTCCCTCCTCCCTCCCTCTCTATTCTTAATGTCTTAAACCTCTCAGCTCACTCTAACCATAGATCGAGCTACCCTTCGTAAGTTATGTTCGTAAATTATATACTAAATTTTCTAAGTTTTTTTTAAAACAATTTTTACTCACTTCTCCTTCTCCCTTCTACAGCTCTCTACTCCCAGCCTCCAGACAAGTGCACAATGACTAAATTTAGCAATATAAACAACTGCAATGGAAAGAAACACCCCGTGTTAAAGATAAACATTGTTTCAGTTTATTCTCGGCTGAAACCATTACCCCCACGCAGAGACAAGTAGGTTTGGAGAATGAACTCTTCCAGCTTATGAAACTGATCTGCTTATAATGAGACACCTGTACGATCATGTCTGATGAACACAGGGAGGATACGGCAACCAGAGTGAGAAATGTTGCATGTTCTGTGTGAACTCATGTGCTTAACCAGATTGAAATGTTTGGTATGTGGGCTGCTGTTTGTGTCTTTGGCATTTTTCTCGTGCACTATTTATGATAATATTCATTACAAAAACATCACGTGCCTGGCCAGCTTGGCGTAGGCGTTCATGTCTCTCCGCAGATCTTGGTCTTTGGTGTACTGGATCAACTCTGGTATGATATCTCACAATACTACCGCCTCAGTCCACCCATCATAATTTATGTCGGTCTGTCTTTGTCTCTTCCCTAACTGATCTTTTCAGCTGATACGATATGTTTTCCAACTTCATTATTCTTATCAAATGGCCAAAGAATGCTGTTTGACGTTTATAAAATAACTAGCTGACCCGGCCCGGCTTCGCCCAGGCCCTGGTGGGGAGCATCTCATTTAATTCATATAAGTAGTCATATAAGTTCTCGTTCCCGTTACCGTCTGTCTGTCTGTCTGTCTGTCTGTCTGTCTGTCTGTCTGTCTGTCTGTCTGTCTTTCTGTCTGTCTTTCTGTCTGTCTGACTGTCTGTCTGACCCGGCCCGGCATCGCCCAACTCCTGGTGTGGAGCATCTCATTTAATTCATATAAGTAGTCATATAAGCTCCCGTTCCCGTTCCCGACTATCTATCTGTCTGTCTGTCTGACTATATGTCTGTCTGTCTGTGTGTCTGTCTGTGTGTCTGTCTGTCTGTCTGATCCGGCCCGGCTTCGCCCAGCCCCTGATGGTGAGCATCTCATTTAATTCATATAAGTAGTCATATAAGTTCCCGTTCCCGACTGTCTGTCTGTCTGTCTGTCTGTCTGTCTGTCTGTCTGTCTGTCTGTCCGTCCCTCCCTCTCTGTCTGTCTGTCTGTCTGCCTGTCTGTCTAATCATTTATTGGTTGCAGTTAGAACAACCTTAGATAAACGAAGACCAACTTACAAAAAGCATTAGAAAGAGCACTTGCAAGATCTTTACATCTTCCCCAACAATTAACTTGGGTAAATGGAGCGGCGGCAGCAGCATCAGCAGAAGAAGGAAAAGGAGGAGTAGACAACTGCAGCGAAAAGGTGGGTCTGTCTATCTATCTGACCCGGCGTGGCTTCGCCCAGCTCCTGGCGGGTAGCGTCTCATTAAATTCATACAACAAAAAACGTAACTTAAAAGAATGTCCTTCCACACACCATCCATTATTTTTAATGAAAACTCTTAATCACCTGCATGACTACAGTAACTTCTTAAGCAAAAAAAGATGAGTTACAATGTTATGCATTGTGCATTATTTTTATGAAAACTTTGAAAATGCCTTAAAGATTGTATCATTATTTATTATAACTCATATGCCGGTACATAACTATGGACAAAGAGTTTATAAATCTTTGAAAACGATGCCACAATATGACTATAAGTTATACAGAAAAGTTATGCCCCTTGAAATAACTTTTACAGAGTTAAGTCCCCTGAGATATATGAAATTATAATGAAAAATGAAAAATGAAATAATATTGGGTAAGCAGCCGATTTCACACTAAATAAATATGACAGTGGGCTGCGCTGGAATGAAAGGAAGGCGTATATACAATTTCATCTCAATCGGATGGGCCGTTCGCGAGCGCATAAAGGACATAGGGACATACAGACAGACAGACAGACGGACGGAGATCGCCTTTTATATATAAGATTGTATATAAATTTTATAGTTTATTATCCTGTCCCAGGCAATCGTTGTTAGTTACTCCAGCATTCCTAGGTAATTGCAACATTCATTTAAGGAACCACATCTATGTTACTTCCATGCTCTTAATGCTTTTTATTCGTGCTCCATACACCACGGGTGGCAAATGGAGCTCTGGAGACCTAGTATCCACCGGGATAAATAGATAACTGTGCAGCTGAGCAGAACAGGACTCCTACCTGTCCTACTTAAGGAACCTGCTGTCAAAATCAGGGTTAAAAAAAAATTCCTCTGTGATGTGGAAGTCAAGGTAAACACCACCACAACATTTCCGTAATATTTCATGCACATCTACACATCAGAGTCAGAGATTGCAATAACAACATACGTATTGGCATTTTTGACAAGTATGCCATACATTTTATCCATCACTCTTTCTTATCCTTCTCTCTCAAATTCACATTCCACAGCACAGTGGAGGGTGACCACCAGTAGCAATGGGTGGATTCCCTCGAGACAGGGGGCACGACACTATCACCGCCTCCCAGGACTTCACGGGATTAATACCATTCTGATTTATTTTAATTTGTGACATCATGGAATGATTGAATTACGTTGCACTGTTTTGTCATCTCTTTTTTATTTCTGTTTCACTTCTATCCTCATCTGTCAGTGCAGATCCAAGATAGGAGAAACTTGTTACCTGTTCTAGTATCTCCTCGTTTATCCTTACCTACCAGTAATGGTGGTATATATATATATATATATATATATATATATATATATATATATATATATAGAGAGAGAGAGAGAGAGAGAGAGAGAGAGAGAGAGAGAGAGATAGAGAGAGAGAGAGAGAGAGAGAGAGAGAGAGAGAGAGAGAGAGAAAGGAGAAATGATTGTTTGCGTCTCATTCAACCAACTGCTGAAGTCAATCAACTAAACTCGCCTGATTTCTGAGAAATAGACTGCATGTGCTCGTAGCATAAAAAATCCTCATTTTTTATTTCTGAAATATATCTGCAAAATGGGATCATTTGAAATTATTTAATAACAAGTGTTGAAATCTCCACAAACGACAAGAGAGCAATTATGCAATTATAATAAATTATATTTTGAGGGGACAAAAATAATTATATTGTTTAATATTAAAATAACACGCGTCTTTAAAAAAACTATTGTGTCTGCATAATTATAAAGTATAAAATCAACAATGATATGTAAAATATAAGGACACGGGCAACAAGGTAGCTAGCTCGGTGTGCATATTAAATATTAAATATTAAATGACATTTTAAGGCACATGTTTCTAAACAGACTATGGTTGGGAGAGTAGTATTTCATTTTAGTGTTACTTAGGAAATTGTATTGCGTCTATACCTGTTGGAATTGTAAGTAAGTAAGCAAGCAAGCAAGCAAGTAAGTAAGTAAGTAAGTAAGTAAGTAAAGTGAGTGAGTAAAGTGATTGAGTAAAGTGAGTAAGTAAAGTAAGTGAATAAAGTGAGTAAGTAAAGTGAGTAAGTAAAGTAAGTGAATAAAGTGAGTAAGTAAAGTGAGTAAGTAAAGTAAGTGAATAAAGTGAGTAAGTAAAGTGAGTAAGTAAAGTAAGTGAATAAAGTGAGTAAGTAAAGTGAGTAAGTAAAGTGAGTAAGTAAAGTGAGTAAGTAAAGTGAGTAAGTAAAGTGAGTAAGTAAAGTGAGTAAGTAAAGTGAGTAAGTAAAGTGAGTGAATAAAGTGAGTAAGTAAAGTGAGTAAGTAAAGTGAGTAAGTAAAGTGAGTAAGTAAAGTGAGTAAGTAAAGTGAGTAAGTAAAGTGAGTAAGTAAAGTGAGTAAGTAAAGTGAGTAAGTAAAGTAAGTGAATAAAGTGAGTAAGTAAAGTGAGTAAGTAAAGTAAGTGAATAAAGTGAGTAAGTAAAGTGAGTAAGTAATGTGAGTGAATAAAGTGAGTAAGTAAAGTGAGTAAGTAAAGTGAGTGAATAAATTGAGTAAGTAAAGTGAGTAAGTAAAGTGAGTAAGTAAAGTAAGTGAATAAAGTGAGTAAGTAAAGTGAGTAAGTAAAGTGAGTGAATAAAGTGAGTAAGTAAAGTGAGTAAGTAAAGTGAGTAAGTAAAGTGAGTAAGTAAAGTAAGTGAATAAAGTGAGTAAGTAAAGTGAGTAAGTAAAGTAAGTGAATAAAGTGAGTAAGTAAAGTGAGTAAGTAAAGTGAGTAAGTAAAGTGAGTAAGTAAAGTGAGTAAGTAAAGTGAGTAAGTAAAGTGAGTAAGTAAAGTGAGTAAGTAAAGTAAGTGAATAAAGTGAGTAAGTAAAGTGAGTAAGTAAAGTGAGTAAGTAAAGTAAGTAAGTAAAGTAAGTAAAGTAAGTAAGTAAAGTAAGTGAATAAAGTGAGTAAGTAAAGTCAGTAAGTAAAGTGAGTAAGTAAAGTGAGTAAGTAAAGTGAGTAAGTAAAGTAAGTGAATAAAGTGAGTAAGTAAAGTAAGTGAATAAAGTGAGTAAGTAAAGTGAGTAAGTAAAGTGAGTAAGTAAAGTGAGTAAGTAAAGTGAGTAAGTAAAGTGAGTAAGTAAAGTAAGTGAATAAAGTGAGTAAGTAAAGTGAGTAAGTAAAGTAAGTGAATAAAGTGAGTAAGTAAAGTGAGTAAGTAAAGTGAGTAAGTAAAGTGAGTAAGTAAAGTAAGTGAATAAAGTGAGTAAGTAAAGTAAGTGAATAAAGTGAGTAAGTAAAGTAAGTGAATAAAGTGAGTAAGTAAAGTAAGTGAATAAAGTGAGTAAGTAAAGTGAGTAAGTAAAGTGAGTAAGTAAAGTGAGTAAGTAAAGTAAGTGAATAAAGTGAGTAAGTAAAGTAAGTGAATAAAGTGAGTAAGTAAAGTCAGTAAGTAAAGTGAGTAAGTAAAGTGAGTAAGTAAAGTAAGTGAATAAAGTGAGTAAGTAAAGTGAGTAAGTAAAGTAAGTGAATAAAGTGAGTAAGTAAAGTGAGTAAGTAAAGTGAGTAAGTAAAGTGAGTAAGTAAAGTGAGTAAGTAAAGTGAGTAAGTAAAGTAAGTGAATAAAGTGAGTAAGTAAAGTGAGTAAGTAAAGTGAGTAAGTAAAGTAAGTAAGTAAAGTAAGTGAATAAAGTGAGTAAGTAAAGTGAGTAAGTAAAGTGAGTAAGTAAAGTGAGTAAGTAAAGTAAGTGAATAAAGTGAGTAAGTAAAGTGAGTAAGTAAAGTGAGTGAATAAAGTGAGTAAGTAAAGTGAGTAAGTAAAGTGAGTAAGTAAAGTAAGTGAATAAAGTGAGTAAGTAAAGTGAGTAAGTAAAGTAAGTGAATAAAGTGAGTAAGTAAAGTGAGTAAGTAAAGTAAGTGAATAAAGTGAGTAAGTAAAGTGAGTAAGAAAAGTGAGTGAATAAAGTGAGTAAGTAAAGTGAGTAAGTAAAGTGAGTGAATAAAGTGAGTAAGTAAAGTGAGTAAGTAAAGTGAGTAAGTAAAGTAAGTGAATAAAGTGAGTAAGTAAAGTGAGTAAGTAAAGTGAGTGAATAAAGTGAGTAAGTAAAGTGAGTAAGTAAAGTGAGTAAGTAAAGTGAGTAAGTAAAGTGAGTAAGTAAAGTGAGTAAGTAAAGTGAGTAAGTAAAGTAAGTGAATAAAGTGAGTAAGTAAAGTGAGTAAGTAAAGTGAGTAAGTAAAGTGAGTGAATAAAGTGAGTAAGTAAAGTGAGTAAGTAAAGTGAGTAAGTAAAGTGAGTAAGTAAAGTAAGTGAATAAAGTGAGTAAGTAAAGTGAGTAAGTAAAGTAAGTGAATAAAGTGAGTAAGTAAAGTGAGTAAGTAAAGTAAGTGAATAAAGTGAGTAAGTAAAGTGAGTAAGTAAAGTGAGTAAGTAAAGTGAGTAAGTAAAGTAAGTGAATAAAGTGAGTAAGTAAAGTAAGTGAATAAAGTGAGTAAGTAAAGTAAGTGAATAAAGTGAGTGAGTAAAGTAAGTGAATAAAGTGAGTAAGTAAAGTAAGTGAATAAAGTGAGTAAGTAAAGTAAGTGAATAAAGTGAGTAAGTAAAGTGAGTAAGTAAAGTGAGTAAGTAAAGTGAGTAAGTAAAGTAAGTGAATAAAGTGAGTAAGTAAAGTGAGTAAGTAAAGTAAGTGAATAAAGTGAGTAAGTAAAGTGAGTAAGTAAAGTGAGTAAGTAAAGTGAGTAAGTAAAGTGAGTAAGTAAAGTGAGTAAGTAAAGTGAGTAAGTAAAGTGAGTGAATAAAGTGAGTAAGTAAAGTGAGTAAGTAAAGTGAGTAAGTAAAGTAAGTGAATAAAGTGAGTAAGTAAAGTGAGTAAGTAAAGTAAGTGAATAAAGTGAGTAAGTAAAGTGAGTAAGTAAAGTGAGTAAGTAAAGTGAGTAAGTAAAGTAAGTGAATAAAGTGAGTAAGTAAAGTGAGTAAGTAAAGTGAGTGAATAAAGTGAGTAAGTAAAGTGAGTAAGTAAAGTGAGTAAGTAAAGTAAGTGAATAAAGTGAGTAAGTAAAGTGAGTAAGTAAAGTAAGTGAATAAAGTGAGTAAGTAAAGTGAGTAAGTAAAGTAAGTGAATAAAGTGAGTAAGTAAAGTGAGTAAGTAAAGTGAGTGAATAAAGTGAGTAAGTAAAGTGAGTAAGTAAAGTGAGTGAATAAAGTGAGTAAGTAAAGTGAGTAAGTAAAGTGAGTAAGTAAAGTAAGTGAATAAAGTGAGTAAGTAAAGTGAGTAAGTAAAGTGAGTGAATAAAGTGAGTAAGTAAAGTGAGTAAGTAAAGTGAGTAAGTAAAGTGAGTAAGTAAAGTAAGTGAATAAAGTGAGTAAGTAAAGTGAGTAAGTAAAGTAAGTGAATAAAGTGAGTAAGTAAAGTGAGTAAGTAACGTGAGTAAATAAAGTGAGTAAGTAAAGTGAGTAAGTAAAGTGAGTAAGTAAAGTGAGTAAGTAAAGTAAGTGAATAAAGTGAGTAAGTAAAGTAAGTGAATAAAGTGAGTAAGTAAAGTGAGTAAGTAAAGTAAGTGAATAAAGTGAGTAAGTAAAGTGAGTAAGTAAAGTAAGTGAATAAAGTGAGTAAGTAAAGTGAGTAAGTAAAGTGAGAAAGTAAAGTGAGTAAGTAAAGTAAGTGAATAAAGTGAGTAAGTAAAGTAAGTGAATAAAGTGAGTAAGTAAAGTAAGTGAATAAAGTGAGTAAGTAAAGTAAGTGAATAAAGTGAGTAAGTAAAGTGAGTAAGTAAAGTGAGTAAGTAAAGTGAGTAAGTAAAGTAAGTGAATAAAGTGAGTAAGTAAAGTAAGTGAATAAAGTGAGTAAGTAAAGTCAGTAAGTAAAGTGAGTAAGTAAAGTGAGTAAGTAAAGTAAGTGAATAAAGTGAGTAAGTAAAGTGAGTAAGTAAAGTAAGTGAATAAAGTGAGTAAGTAAAGTGAGTAAGTAAAGTGAGTAAGTAAAGTGAGTAAGTAAAGTGAGTAAGTAAAGTGAGTAAGTAAAGTGAGTAAGTAAAGTAAGTGAATAAAGTGAGTAAGTAAAGTGAGTAAGTAAAGTGAGTAAGTAAAGTAAGTAAGTAAAGTAAGTGAATAAAGTGAGTAAGTAAAGTGAGTAAGTAAAGTGAGTAAGTAAAGTGAGTAAGTAAAGTAAGTGAATAAAGTGAGTAAGTAAAGTGAGTAAGTAAAGTGAGTGAATAAAGTGAGTAAGTAAAGTGAGTAAGTAAAGTGAGTAAGTAAAGCGAGTAAGTAAAGTAAGTGAATAAAGTGAGTAAGTAAAGTGAGTAAGTAAAGTAAGTGAATAAAGTGAGTAAGTAAAGTGAGTAAGTAAAGTGAGTGAATAAAGTGAGTAAGTAAAGTGAGTAAGTAAAGTGAGTGAATAAAGTGAGTAAGTAAAGTGAGTAAGTAAAGTGAGTAAGTAAAGTAAGTGAATAAAGTGAGTAAGTAAAGTGAGTAAGTAAAGTGAGTGAATAAAGTGAGTAAGTAAAGTGAGTAAGTAAAGTGAGTAAGTAAAGTGAGTAAGTAAAGTAAGTGAATAAAGTGAGTAAGTAAAGTGAGTAAGTAAAGTAAGTGAATAAAGTGAGTAAGTAAAGTGAGTAAGTAAAGTGAGTAAGTAAAGTGAGTAAGTAAAGTGAGTAAGTAAAGTGAGTAAGTAAAGTAAGTGAATAAAGTGAGTAAGTAAAGTGAGTAAGTAAAGTAAGTGAATAAAGTGAGTAAGTAAAGTGAGTAAGTAAAGTGAGTAAGTAAAGTGAGTAAGTAAAGTGAGTAAGTAAAGTGAGTAAGTAAAGTGAGTAAGTAAAGTAAGTGAATAAAGTGAGTAAGTAAAGTGAGTAAGTAAAGTAAGTAAAGTAAAGTAAGTAAAGTAAGTAAGTAAAGTAAGTGAATAAAGTGAGTAAGTAAAGTGAGTAAGTAAAGTGAGTAAGTAAAGTAAGTGAATAAAGTGAGTAAGTAAAGTGAGTAAGTAAAGTAAGTGAATAAAGTGAGTAAGTAAAGTGAGTAAGTAAAGTGAGTAAGTAAAGTGAGTAAGTAAAGTGAGTAAGTAAAGTGAGTAAGTAAAGTAAGTGAATAAAGTGAGTAAGTAAAGTGAGTAAGTAAAGTAAGTAAAGTAAAGTAAGTAAAGTAAGTAAGTAAAGTAAGTGAATAAAGTGAGTAAGTAAAGTGAGTAAGTAAAGTGAGTAAGTAAAGTAAGTAAAGTGAGTAAGTAAAGTGAGTAAGTAAAGTGAGTAAGTAAAGTGAGTAAGTAAAGTGAGTAAGTAAAGTGAGTAAGTAAAGAACCTTATTAAACACCTTAATGGAACATTGGACATACGGTACTAGACCATTATTGTATAGACCAATACCACACGGAGGGTGAAGTGGCCAGTATCACACCGGAATCCTTTACTTCCAAAGATATTTCTTGGTACTAGTTTTAGTGTGTGTCCACCTGGGAGGCCAGGCCAATTCGCACCGATGAGGATCGAACCCACAATCACCAGGCCGACGGGAGGGTGTCTAGCCACTACACCACCGCGACGGCCGTTGTTATTGTAGGATCAATAATATTCTGGGTATTGTATTTCCGGTCTGTACGGAGTCTCTCCACTGAAACCTGGGAGAGATCTGAGCACTGGCGTTTGAAATGAGAAAATACATTGGCTAGCAGTGGGCGTGAGAGTGTAGCTATTAGGGCGCTACACTGGAAATTGCATGACGAGGGTTCTTATTCTTGTGTTCCGTTTGATACGGGAGGGAAAATCTGGATGTCTATGCTTCAGTGCTCTCAGGCCTACAAAATGTGATGGTCCTAACACTTCACATTCACTTGTACTGGTTGTCAGTCATAGACTTAACTGTTTCAGTACCAAATAAAAAGTAGTATTGTTCCAAACAGGTACACGATCGAATGAACAAGTATTATAATGTAAATTTCCTTTCACTTAGCATTGAAATTGCAGAAGATGTTACGAAACAAAACAACTCGACAAACCTAGTCTGGCAATACATCGTTCTTCTGACCAAATAGGAGGTCACGCGTGGTGATATATTACCCTTCGCCAATGAATGAGCTAAAGGAAAGAGGTCGAAATCGTCATCTTGAGGCAGCAGGTTCGAATCTTAGTGTGACTTTAACCTTGAACTTTTATATTGTTTAGTGTGTCCTCTAATCCATTTTTCTTGTATTTGTTTTTAGAGTTTTCTTTCTCAGGTTATTTTAGTGACGTCAGGTGTTCCGCAGTAAATTATATTTCTGTGTTCGGGACAAATGAATACATCTCTACATTGCATATTCAGTTGTAGGAATCTATATATACATAACCTAGTTATCATATATTTCGCTCGGTTGTGTATCCTCTAGAAGGAAAAGGCGTGTAATGACATTAATAAGGTATCCCTCTGGAAATTGATGAGACATTTTTGGATACCACAAAAAAATTATTAACTTAATAAAGGCAACACGTAGAAACATGAGGTACAGAGTCCTCCGTGATGGAAAACTAACACAGACATTCGAAATAAGATCAGAGCGAGACGGGGATGTATTTTGTCTATGTTGTCACTTCTACTATAGATACTGACTGGATTTTGAAGACAACAGCAATGACCGCCAGAAATGGAATTCGGTGAACTCTTCTGACAAAGCAGCACGATGAACTGGGCTTGGTAGAGATGTACATGAATAACATAGGCAAAACATGTACAAAGCTTCAAGGGATAGCTAAGGAATAGAGGGCCTGGAATGTGTTTTAATTGGGGGTCTATGTCCCATTTGGGGGTAAAGGCGGAAGAAGAAGAAGAAGAAGAAGAAGAAGAAGAAGAAGAAGAAGAAGAAGAAGAAGAAGAAGAGGAAGAAGAGAGGAAGTGTAGGAAATTTGATGTACCGAGACTAATGGCGTATATAGTACTTAACTGAGTGATCACATATTTTGGCTGGTTGTGAATCCCGTTGAAGACAGTGAGTTTCAGCTCTTACGCCCGTTGCATTGTTGTTCATGTTGTCTAGGCCCTGAGCAGAGCTTGCATCTATCGTGGGAGAGGTTTGTGCAGAGACTGTACTTCCGACACGGTACCACTAGCTCAGAATCCCTCGGGGTGTGCAAGAGCGGTAATGCAACTTCATCGATGAGACATAAAAGGATGTACCAAGTCATGATTCTCTCTCTCTCTCTCTCTCTCTCTCTCTCTCTCTCTCTCTCTCTCTCTCTCTCTCTCTCTCTCTTTCTCTCTCCACACACACACACGCACGCACGCACGCGCACTCGCGCGCGCACACACACACAGACACTGGCTGGGATTAGACCTGTGTTGGTCACGTTTCTTCCACACGTTGTAGGCATTTCATTGTCAATAGACCCCCAGCTCAGCGCCATGAGGCTGCTCATTATCATCATCATGTCCCATGTCGGTATAATTCAGCGGTCATGGTTTACCATCTCACGCGATCACCAGTCTAGGATCAGGTCATTGTTCTTGTTCCCATTATGCCACGTGGCACTGGTTCTTCTGTCCGTCCATTGTATTCTTTGCACTTTTCTCAGAACCATATTTTCACGGTGATCATAGGTGTACAGAAACAACATTAACGAGCACATTCTATGCTTAATTTGAGCCCCAAGATTCCAAATTTGGAAGGGAAACTCCAGACCTTCACACTACTAAGTAGCCGGATAAGTGCCCTGACAATGTAAAATGTAATAAAATAAGTAAAAGATCCTTTCCCACACATTGAGTCGTATTAGGTATATGGGTCAAAGCTATTTATTTGTTTGTTCATTGTTGTTGTTGATGGGTTTTTCTCTCCCCCCCCCCCCCCCCGATGGCTCGCTTTAAACTCAAGTGTAGCACCCATGCGTGCTACTAATACTAGTAGTTGCTACCATAAGTGAGTGCAATGTATTAATTTTGCGTATGGCTTTTTTTTCATATCCCTTACAGGACGTTGCAGTCAACATCAGCATTTTTTAGCTGCTGTTGATGTACTACGCAAGATTACGCTTAGTAGTTTGCCATTGCTTTCTGAGCGACAGGCTCACATACCCCGTAAGTTACCAACGAGGCGAGAAACGCTACCTATCCTCGCGCAGGTTACGTTACTCACGAGAATATACGGGATTACGGAGAAAGACGTTAACATCCAGGCCAGGAAGACCGGCTTGCGTATGGCTAGCTTTCCCTATCACCAGTGTCCCTCGCCACCAGGCGACTTCTGAGGTACTTGTAATTTACACCCCCAAGTCAAGGACGATAATCAACGCGTCAGTCCAAGTAACCGGTGTGAGAAACGAATCCACTACGCCGTGGTCAGAATGTTTAGGGTTAAACAAACCTATCAACCACACCAATTTTTAGATTGAGAGCCCAGATCAATTAAAACAAAATATCCCCGCCTCAGTGGGGATTCGAACTTATGCCATTCGAACAACCGGCAAGTGTGCAAGCTACTACGCTACCGTTACTCCCACTGTATATGTACTTCTATATTTTTAAAAATACAATTTACTTCGCCCTTTTCAAATTACATTCATCGTGAGGCTAAAATACGGTATACACTTTTGCTTCGCTCTTTCATTGGTTCGCCAGTTCTCAAATGTTTCCTTCCGACGTCGAAACGATACACGAGTGTTAACATTCGAGAAGAAAGATTGATTCCATCTTACCGTAATTCATAATAAACACCCGTCTTTTACATCAAGATTGGTGTCTGCTTACATGTTTAAGTCTCCGACCGGAGCTTCCTGTTGCTGGGGTATGCGTGCAAGTCTGTGGTGTTGTTTTCCTACCCCCAGATTTTCCTTCTTTTCACCTGACAAGAATAAATAGTGTCACGGTATTGAAGTATATTATTGCTGCTTGCCCCGACAGGAATTTCTTGTGAGATACTGGATGCACGTAATTTAATCATGTTTCTTACTTTCTTACCTTTTTTGTCTACTTTTTTTTTTTGGTTGCTATCCTTTCGTTCCTTTTTTCTATCTGTTTGTTCTTTCTGCTTTTGTAACGTTTTTTTTTTTTTGGTTTTCTGTGCATTTTCTGTCTTTAGTTTCAAATGCGTGTCTATATTTGCTCTTCGCTCTCCCCCACCCCCCTCTCCGTCCCTCTGTCTCCTTTTGTGTGTGCTTTGTGGGTTTCCTTTTTTATTCTATTCTCTTCCGATTTACCTCTCTCTCTCTCTCTCTCTCTCTCTCTCTCTCTCTCTCTCTCTCTCTCTCTCTCTCTCTGACCTAATCTTTTTTCTTCTGCTTATCTTTCCATCCTTCCTTCATTCTTTCTTACTTTCCATCTTTATATTTAATGTTTCATTCTTTCTTTGCTTTTCATTAATTAATTAATTCATTCATTCATTCATTCATTCATTCATTCATTCATTCATTATTTCTTTTCTTCCTTTCTTTTCTCTTTCTTTCAATCATCTCCACCCAGCCAATCGGTACATTCGGGTTCACTTCTGTGAAAGAAGACACACGAAAACCTGCATTGTGTCACTTCTTTCGAAACATAACTTGTGGTGATCGGTCAGTCTGATGCATGTTTGTCCGCTAACACTTGTTTCAAAATACACAACGATTACACGAGGGTCCTGGGTTACAGGTAATGTTAGAATGTTGGACTACAGGTATTTTGTGAGAATCCTAAACTATGGGTAATTTAATTGTCTAGAGCAGGTGTGTCAAACTCAATTGCTCAGCGGGCCAAAACTCAAATCACTCGTAAGGTTGCGGGCCGAACAGCATAAAAATTCAATAAGCTGAAAATTAAACCTTTTTTAAACATTAGTATAAATTAAAACATAAAAGGTTTACATTACATTGGCACCTTTCCGTCTTGACAGACGATAGTTTGGTACATTGTGCTTCAAAAAGGCTTAATAACTACGATCCATGGCGGTGGCGAGTGTGGCTGGTAAGGCCAATTCTTGCTGCAAATGTTTGCCTACAGTAGGTGCATGTGAAAACATGGTCATTTGCACCATTTTGCACCATCTTACATCTCTCACGCTCTGTGTGTGCTTTATCTGCAATCATTTTCTCCTTTGTCTGTATTCCATTTCTGATAGTTGCCCTCCATGCAACACGTTCAGCGGCGACGTGCTCCCAATGTGCATTATCAATGCCTGTATCAATCATGTTCCGCTTACACACATCTTTGTATCGTAGTAGAGGCCGACCCTGAGATCTCCTACCCGTCTATAATTCACCAAAAAAGATGTCCTTTGGTATTCTACCATCATCCATCCTCCTAACGTGTCCTATCCATCTAAGTCTACGAAGACTGAGCATGGAATACACCGTCACACAACCTGATCTTTCCAATACTTCAGTATTTGTGATTTTGTCTTGCCACTTAATATCAAGTATTCTTCGCAGACACCGCATATGAAAGCTGTTTAAACGTTTCTCTTGGCGTGAGTAAGTTGTCCAGGTTTCACTGCCATAAAGAAGAGTACTAAGGACACAGGCTTGGTAGACGAGGACTTTTGTTTTGGCAGTACGCTTCCTGTTCTCCCAGACTCTTTTTGCTAACATGTTCATTGTTGTTGCTGCCTTGCCAATCCTGATGTTGATTTCCTGATCGAGGGATAATTTGCTATTTACCTCTGATCCTAGATATGTAAAATGGTCTACTATCTCCAGTTCGGCGTCGTCAATAAAGATTGATGGTACACCATGTGCACCTTGTGACATAATCTGTGTCTTCTTTTTGTTAATTGTAAAACCAAATTCAGAACAAGCATTGGAGAATGCAGATAGTAGACGTTGTAATTCTTCCTCAGAGTGGGTCGTAATCGCAGCACCATCCGCAAAAAGCAACTCTCTGATTAGTACCCTCCTAAATTTGGTCTTGGCCTTCAATCTCTGAGCATTATAGAGGCCACCATCTGAGCGTGAGTGAATGTACCACCATCCTGATCACGAAAGGCATATTTCAGTAGAAGTGAAAAGTATATCCCAAAGAGGGTGGGGGTTAGTACACAACCTTGCTTAATTAACTCCACTCTTGATTTCAAACTCTTCTGAAGTTGAGCCATCAAACTTGATTATACCCTTCATGCCTGTGTGGAACGATTCCACAATGTACAGAAGAGTTGGTGGGCAGCCAATCTTCTTTAGTGCTTTGAACAGACCCTCACGAATGACCAAATCGAATGCCTTTGTGAGATCGATGAAGGCAATAAACAGTGGCTGATTTTGTTCCCGGCATTTTTCTTGCATCTGTCGCAATGAGAATATCATATCAATGGTAGACCGGTTCTGACGGAAGCCGCACTGTGACACGGGGTAGACTTGATCTCCCAGGACTTGAAGTCTGTGCAGGACTTGAAGTCTGCGCAGGACAATTCTGGCAAATACTTTCCCAACAATACACAGAAGTGAGATACCTCTATAGTTGTTACAGTCGCTCCGATCTCCCTTGTTCTTGTACAGCGTTATGATGTTTGCATCTTTGAAATCCTGTGGGACTTGTCCTTCTCGCCAGCATAGCTCTATTAGCTGGTGGATCTGTAGAGCAAGTGTGTCTTGCCCACTCCTGATTACCTCTATTGGAATCCCATCCTTACCTGGAGCCTTGCCAGATGCAAGCTCATTTATAGCACACTTAACTTCTGTTATAGTGGGAAGTGTGTCCAGGTGGTCAAGAGTTGGCAGGGCCTCTCTGGCGTTGAGGGCATCATCCGCTAACTTGGTCTCACTTGAGTAAAGCTCTAAATAGTGCTCGACCCATCTATCCATCTGCTGTTTCTTATCAGTGATGATTTCTCCAGTCAAGGTTTTCAGCTGTGCACTTCTTTTGATCATTGGACCACAGGCTTTCTTTATCCCTTCATACATGCTTCTGATGTTTCCCGTATAACTTTCGATTTGAATGGACTCACATAACTTGATCCAATAGTCATTCGCACACTGCCTGGCAGCCTTTTGTACATCCTTCCTCGCTTGCTTCAGCTCACTCAGAGTGTTACGCGTTGGTCTTTCCTTGTTTCTTAAGAGAGCTATCTTCTTTTTATCAATCAAGAGCTGCAGTATCTGGCTGTTTGCCGCAAACCAGTCCTGCCTCTTATTATCCACAGTGCCGTAAACCCCTACCGCTGTTTTATAAATAGTTTCCTTAAGTTTACTCCATTTATCATTTACTATACAATTTTCTGATGTATCATTGAAAGCGTCTTCAAGTTGCTGTTGAAATTCAAAGCACTTTCCAGGATCGTGAGTGTTAGTAATATTAATCCTGGGGCTAGACTTGTGTTTAGCTGTGTAGATTCTCTTTGGTCTTAGTCTAACCCTTGCAACAACCAAAGAATGATCTGTATCACAGTCAGCACTGTGGTAACTTCGAGTTAATGCTGTATGGTTCAGATGTTGTCTCCGTGTGATAATGAAGTCCAGCTTATGCCAATGGCTGGATCTTGGATGTTTCCATGTGACCTTATGCATCTCTTTTGTTTTAAAAAAGGAGTTTGTAATACATAGGTCATTTCTAGTGCAATGCTCCAGCAGCCTTTGCCCATTATCATTCATGCGACCGATGTTGTATTTTCCAAGGCACACTGGCCATGAACTCGAGTCCTTGCCCACACGAGCATTGAAATCACCGAGCATATAAATGTAGTCGGATTTTGGAACTGCCTTGATCGCAGAGTCTAGCTGCTCATAGAACGTATCCTTCACATCATCAGAGGAAGCGAGTGTGGTTGCATATGCAGTGAGAATGGTGGCAAATCCACAAGAGGTTGCCAAGCGCAGTGATAATAATCTTTCATTACCTCCAGCTGGGATATCAATCATTCGCAGTAGCGAATTCTTCACTGCAAAGCCCACACCATGTTGCCTTTTTTCTGCCTGCCCTCTTCCCTTCCAAAAAAAGGTGTAATTGTTTTACCTGAGTGACCCTTCCTCAGCGAGGCGAGTCTCCTGCAGGCCAGCAATATCAATGTTAAGACGGTTGAGTTCAGCATCAATCACAGCAGTTTTTCTCACATCGTCAATATTTGTCAAGTCAGTGGAAAATCCTGGACACATGGTTCTCACGTTCCAGGTTGCAAGCCGTAGCTTGAGGTTTCTATTCTTTTTATTAGTACCTGGTGCATTGGTTTTACAGCCTGCGATTCAGATTTTGTCCTAGCCCCAAGCACCCATTGAAGCAGGCAGGCTGTGGCGGATCAGCACTCAATTGGCTGGGGGCTGCCCATCTTGAGGCGGGCGGTAGCTGATCAGTGACATCTGTAGGTGTCTCCCACCGTCAGAGGCAACGCGTGGCGCCCCATGTCTACGCCAACTGACAAGGACTTATAACCCTTAACAGTTGCCTCTCGCTTTGATTCCGAGACCGGTTAAGACCAGGGATGGAGTTATTGCCTCTCCATAGCACAAAGCCTGGGCTAAAATAAAGAAACCATGTGTTGCCCATGCAGCATGATCCCTCTCTCGGCCTGCCTAGTTCACTCCAGAGGAAAGTTGACACCTATAATCTGGAACAAGACAAGCTGCAGAAGCTGCCGGATCAGCAAAGCAACGCTCTAACTGTCCGCCGTCGGAGCTTCGATCCTAGACCAGCTGCCAACCAAGGCTTAGGGCCTGGTCTGCCCTGCCATGACTTATTTTGTCTTTGGGTTGCATTTCCTCGCACCAGGATAAGGCTTGTACCCTCCCAATTGCGCTCTTCCGCCCGAAGCCGTTGGCACGATGTGGGGTGTGGGGTTTGGTAAGCGCCGCCCAACATTCGGCGCTGACAGAAAGCAGGTAGTACCGTCTACTGTCATACGGTAGCTCAGTCATATCTGACTAAGACCTGACTCATAAAAGGTTTAATAATAAAAAAATAACTGGTATACACATTTCCACTCTTATGTCAATTTGTCAGAGCACGACGTTTACCGCCAACATCGGTAAAAATATAATGAGCCTCTCAGCGACTTTGAAAGGCTCTGTTTTCAGAATCAACTGTTCTCTTGGTCATTTTAAAGGCTAACTTTGATATAAAAAATAAAAGATTGTGCACCTACCGACAATCGCTTAATTAATATCAGGTTAGCCGTAGCGGGAAAAGGTGATGTAATATTCGGGTACTACACTACTTTCATTTCTTATGCGCCAATCGAAAACGAGCATCTGAACGTTGCTAGGTCATTATGACGACGAACATCCTCACACTACACAACTTTTTTTTTCGCTTATTCTGATAGGAGTGAGAACCCTCTCAGGTAGCCTATCTTTCGGCAAGGCTGCTAATTAGGGAATTTGATTTGTACTTTATATCGTGGCCATTAAAACATAATTTTGCCGAAAATTATCTTTCGGGCCGAATTTATGTGTACGTCGGTTGAGACCTCTCGGGCCTGATATGATTGTACGCCGGGCCTGATGTGGCCCGCAGGCCTTGAGTTTGACACATGTGGTCTAGAGCTACATGTAATGTGAGAACGTTTGACTACTTGTCATGTGAGAATCAGAGACTACAAGTAACAGGAGAATAACAGGTCGCAGGTAACATAAGAATCATGGACTACAGGTAATGTCAGAATCCTGGATTACAGGCAATTTGAGAATCCTAGACACCAGGTAATGTCAGAAGTCTGAACCACAGATAATGTGAGAATCCGAGACCACAGGTAACGTGAAAATAAAATCCTATAGACTATCCTTATAGATTACATGTAACATGAGGAGAATAATAGAGTACGGGTAACATGAGAATTATAGACTGCAGATACTGTGAGAATCATAGACTTCAGGTAAGGTAATAATCATAGACTATAGGGCTAATGAGAATCATAGCCTATAGGGCTAATGAGGATCATAGACTACAGGTAAGTGAGAATCCTGGATTACAGCTAATGTGAGAATCAGGCACTACAGGTAGTGTCAGCAGGGATCTAAGGGCACGAAGTTGGACACAAGAAACCGCAGACACCTTGGGCATGAGGGTGCATGAGGCAGGAAACTTGCAGATCTTGACACTTTTCCACGGACCTTGAAGAGAGAGAGAGAGAGAGAGAGAGAGAGAGAGAGAGAGAGAGAGAGAGAGAGACAGAGAGAGAGAGAGAGACTCTGCAAATAACCTTATACATGATGATGATGATGATGATGATGATGATTAATAATGATGATGATGATGATGATGATGATGATGATGATGATGATGATGATGAATAAAACATATTAGCTTGATATAAAACACAATGCCATAAGAAGAAAGCAGCACGCATCTGGAGGAGAGCTGACAGTAACGAAAACTCACTTTGGCAGAAAGATAAATCGTTGTTTCCACAATACATTGTGCTTGATTGCTGCTGTTGGACATGACGCAGAATCTGTACGCGGATCTAGAGTCTATTTTCTGTATCGAGACACCTCGTTGAGAGAAGAAAACAACATAATCTGGTTGCCATAGAGTACGCAATCATCTCGACCTGCAGACGAATTTTCGAATTTTTATCGTCTTAACAGTCGAGTAGTTTGCAGTTTTATTGTCGAGGTTGTGGGTCTGCTTTGCTCATGCCTGTCAAATGACTTCTGTTCATCTAATTATTGTTTTGTTCCCTCGCTTTCAACTCAAGCGTAGTCCATACATGTGCTATTACTTTTAGTGCACCGGACTTATTTTTGCGTGTGGATTAACTTTCCCTGCTACCAGTATTCTTCGCCATCAGGCTTACCCACTCCGACTTCAGAGGTACCTGTAATTTACATCCCCAAGTCAAGGAAAAGATGTCAAATTTTAAACGTGATAGTAGACTAAGGGACAAAGGAAGTCCATAAATGTAGTGTTGGAGGAAATTAGAATGGGATTAACAGGGGTTAAACGGTGTTTCTTGGGAGGTCCCGGGAAGAGTGAATAAAAGAGAAATCTGGGCAAATTACAGGGGAGTTGAGTTGTGGCGGAGTTGGGGACAACTCCGCCTGGTGGTTTTCAGAGAGTGATGTGAGGACTGAGTGAGAGAAACCAGCCAAGAGAGGGATCTTCAAAATGAGTTGATTCTGAGGCTTAGCCAGTTATTCAGTGGTTGGGCTACGTTCAGGGAAACTAGCGAGTTATTCGGAGTTCGGGCTGAGGAAGGAATCTCAGCATGGCATTCAGTGAGTTCGGACACGGGATATAGTCCGAGGCAATTCAGTCATATCACCAGGCCGATCGTTAATATTGATGTACCTGTACTGAGATGACTTATAGAAATAGTGTCATGTTTTTCAACATGTATCTGTGTCAGTAATAAAATTATGTGAGCGGAAACTGAGTTATCCAGTGTCTATAGCTGTGCATAAATAAACCTGCAGAGCGTTCATACAGACATACCACTAGCCACAACCACAGCCACTTCCACCTGTCACAATATTGTGACAATGAGCCAATTTTCTCTAATGTTGAGATCTTGACTATGTTTGTATGTTTTCTTCTTTATCTACTGCATTCTAAAATTTTTTATACAACATTTAATTTCAAAAACCTCTGTTTCATTTTGTATATTTCTGTTGACATAGTCCATTCATCACACCAGTATTTCGAGCCCGGAAAGACGCAAGTTCTCAGAATGTGTACTTGTATTTGTTTGCTGGTGTTGTATCATTGGTTCTTCATATTACTCTGAATTTCTGTGGCCAGTTTTCTTGTAACTTTTGTAAAGTCCAAATATTTGTTAATTATACATCCAAGGTAACCAATTTTGTGACGTAAAGCGTCGCTGATTGTGATATTTTGTTTTGGTTGACACATAGTTGTTGTCAGTGGTCATTATTTTATAGCCTTAATGTTCAAAGTAATAATTATCTCAAAGTACTGCTCCTAACTTTGCGATACATCTACCTTAGCTAGTTATAATTGCCATGTTGAAAATCTGCGTTAGTGAGTCATGTATTATTATTTAATGCAAATTTTCCGTGCATTTATAATGCATATTGTTTCTCTTGTTGTCGTTATTGTTTAAGATCAGCTTCATAAGTGGTTTATGAATTAATGTATGAGAGCAGAGAGATCAGAAGGGCAGAATTTCTACGGGCCTGCGTGCCTAATTCTTAACTCTTCGAAAATAGAAAAAAATTTCAGATCTTTATTGTTTCTTTTGATAGACGGGATGACGTGTTCTAATCTCTTAGCACCATTTGAAAGACGATCAATGTCTTCTACATGACCGAGTTCTGGAATCGAGTCTCCACCAGTTATGAATGGATCAAACTTGTCACATGTTTCATTATTTATTTTTGATAGTTCTCATTGGATGTAATGACCACATAAACATTGAATGAATATTGCAAGGGAATACACGTCTCCCATGCTGTACCTCAAACAAATTTGATGTTTCATAAGCTATTCTGCAACTACCGAACGATTTTTAAGCTTAAACACCCACACACACGCACGCACGCACGCACGCACGCACACACACACACACCCACACACACACACACACACACACACACACACACACACACACACACACACACACACTACCTCTCTTATTTTGGCCTTGCCTAGAACTCTAGTCATTCTACACACTTTCCGGGGATCGGGGATTAAGGAATCAGGATTCCGTAGATCGGAAAGTGGTTTTGGTGAATGGTATCTATACCATATTCCCATTCCTGATTTTATAGAACAAGAAAAACGCGCCACTGCTCGATTTACACCCGGAACTTCTAAAGAAAGAGACGGGCATAGTACCCCCACTACCCCACACTGCCCCTGCAATACCCGCAGCTAAACGATACACACTTGACACATAAATTCACAATCACCAGCCATTTCTTACAGGAAATTCATAAAAACGAGAAGCCCCAGCACCTGTTATTATGTACAGTGCACTTGGAAAGCACGTATAAATCAGCGTGAATTAAAGCCGGAACATAGAGGCTTCGGAGAGGACACGGGTCGCTGTGCATGCCTTGCATTGTAAAGCGTCTTCAGTTCGTGAGACGTTTTCTTTGTTTTATTGTTTCTGTAAACTTTCCATTACAGTGATTCGCAGCATGTTATCGGGGCGCATGTGTGTGTTCCTACCAGGAATAAGCGGAACTCACTGTAATAATACGAATACAGAAGCTTTTATAACGCTAGGACATTTGTGGAAATCAAAATAAATTAAACTTAGCATACAACTTAGAATATCCATTTCTGACGTTACATCAGTACAGTACTACTACTACTGTGTGGATCTGAAACACGAGGAACAACGAAGACGATTACAAATAAACTTTAAACATTCACTAAATGGTCACTGCTCAATATAGAAGGAATAAAACTATATGACAAAATCAAGAATGTGGAGCTCACGGAGAGAACTAGACAATGACCAATGAACCAACAGGTGAATGAAACACACTGACGATGCATAGGCCACATATTGAGAAAACCTGAGATAGCAGGGTGTATTTTTTATGACTGTACAGTGTATGAAAATTTTGCTGGTCCAAGTTTTGTATTTACCTATTATGTTGCATGAACGTTACAGAGGGTGAATACAAAACTTGAATTTTTCAAACACTGCACAGTCATTAAAAATACACCCTATATAAAAAGAAAAGCCTGGGACGCTGAAGTGTTTCCAAGGCACCAGGGCCAGATTCTATGCTGACCAAGACCTACTAATACGTCCTAGTCGTGCGTCCTGGGCAAAAAGTCTCTTCAGGGGTCCTAGCTAACGTAGTAGGATCGCTGATTCTTCTGAAGTCGGAGAGTATCTGCCTGCACGGCGAGGAACCATCAGTCTGCACACCAATAAGCCAGACATGGGACAACGGATACTCACACAAACCTCAGTTCGGTATGACATTACACTGATGTTGAACAATAGGATGTCTTCATCCGACATATAGGACTTCGCGCTGGAGTTCACAGCCAGCGAACGCAAGCAAGCATAAGAAAAGCCTTACTCTGGGATCCACAGGACAGGAGAAATAGAGGAAGATCTAAGACCTCATAGAGAAGAGAAGTAGAAGCGGACGTGAACAGTATGGGAAGAACACGGGCAGAGCTACATGGGATAGGTAAATATTGGAGGGCTTGGGGTGAGTAGGTTGAGGACATATGTTCCAATCTGGGATAGAGGGCAACAGACAGAAGAAGAAGAAGAAGAAGAAGAAGAAGAAGAAGAAGAAGAAGAAGAAGAAGAAGAAGAAGAAGAAGAAGAAGAAGAAGAAGAAGAAGAAGAAGAAGAAGAAGAAGAAGAAGAAGAAGAAGAATAAGAAGAAGAAGAAAAAGAAGAAGAAGAAGAAGAAGAAGAAGAAGAAGAAGAAGAAGAAGAAGAAGAAGAAGAAGAAGAAGAAGAAGAAGAAGAAGAAGAAGAGGAAGAAGAAGAAGAAGAAGAAGAAGAAGAAGTGGTGTCATTGGGTCATTTTAACAAAATGTATTATTAGTTAACGGTTAGTCAGCTGCAAGCTACATGGTTTGGCTGCATGTTCGATCTCACAATGCCAAAGAGTCAGCTGATGAAGAGAGCCTGGCATATGATACTACAACATGTAGTCTGAGAGTTAAGTTGGAAACCGTCACGGCGGCATTCAGCTGACTAGGGGACAAACAGAGCACGACGATGTCGTAATTGTAACGGACTCACAAAGTATGATGAGAAAAGTGAAGACAGGCACGCTTCGGACAGAGTTGCAGGATTAGATTTAAGAAACAAAAATAGAGAGCATCTATTGGTTGGTCCTGCCACCGCTTGGTTGGGTATTGGTGCATGAAAAGGCATATATGGTCGGGGCCCTTTGAAATCGTGTGTAATGTTCAGAAAAACAGTTAGAGCATCACGGCTGGGAGAGAACTGCGTTGCAGGGAGTGACCAGAGGATCTTGCCGACACTTAGGACTCCGTGGAAATGCCATACGGACACATAATCATACTGCTAATGGTACTGTTAGTAATGGGAGTCTTCGATGGCAGGTGCAGATGAGGATGGAATATCCCGAGTGTTGTGATGTCGGTTCTTAAGTCAACTTAACTCACCAATACAAGCAACCACTTAGCTCGCTTTTGGAGTTGCGTTAGCACATTGGCTTGCACGCTTACCTGTCGGTCCTATAGTCATGTGTTCGAATTCACATTAGTGTCAACATGTAGCATTGACCTGGGCTCCCAGACCTACCCATTTTAAAGTGGATACCAGGAAATGCCGTGGAAAGTAAAGACAGAGTTCGTGATATTGACCACATCACCTATCCAGAGCGATTCGTCTATAAAAATGCTTGTTTAGTGTCATATGCCAAATGCACCTCAAGGCGTATACAAGAGTCCTTGGCTTAGTTTTTATATTTCACTGAAAAGCAGTTTATGAGTATTTCGTAGCAAGTTTGTACGGGAATTAGTTACACGTTTGAATGCTGTTGTGTCACGCTTCGAGGCTTACGGTTTCGTGGGTGTGACTCTTCATGTTTTTTTTGTTGTTGTTGCATATCCTATTAACAGGACATTGCTGTCAACACCAGCATTTTAATGTTGTTGTTGATGTCTTGACAATTTCTTTTTTTTTTTTTTAACGTTTAGTAGTTTGCAATTACTGAAACTTGCCAAGAAAGCAACAACAGCTGAAAAATTTTGGTGCTGACTGCAATGTCCTGTAAAGGATATGCGAAAAAAAAGTTTGCCATTGCTTTCTGAACGATCGCCTCCCATACCACCACGTTAAAATCCCAGGGCGATACGGTCTGCTGCCACATCAACCTTGTCAGACGTCCTGTTATCTCACATACTAGCGTTTAGTTATGGATGTAAGGTTCAGATCCCTTACACTCCTGATCCCAGAGAGAAAACTTGTGACACTTGATATTGCAGAGGCGTTTCGTCACAGACTCCATTGCTTTTGTTGCGCAATATGCTACATATATATTGTCAACCATCTCAACACACACACACACACACACACACACACACACACACACACACACTTCACACACACACACATTTTCACACACACATAATTATTATGATGAGAACACAGAAGAAGAACCAGCTGCAAATCTAACCATTAAAGAACTTCTGTTTGCGGACGACCAGGCACTAATAGCAAAATTAGAAGCTGAATTACAAGACCACTCGAATAGTCTAAACAAATTGTGTGGGGAACATAACATGAAAATTTAGCACAAGCAAAACAGAGGTAATGACTATAACGAAAGAAGAAAAACAACAACAATTCACCTAAACGAACATCTTTTGAAACAAGTAAAGAGTTTCAAGTACCTAGGAAGTATAATATCATCAAATGGCAGATCAGAAGACGAGATCCAAAATAGATGCAATAAGGCAAACCAACTCATTGGACAAATGGCACCAATACTAAAGAACAAACACGTATCAATAACTACTAAGAAAGCACTTTACAACACAGTCTTCCTACCAACTCTATGCTACCAATGCCAAACCTGGACAGTGACAGAAAAAGTGAAAAGAAAAATCACAACAACAGAAATTAGATTCCTGAGAAGAATACTCAATGTATCAAGAATGATAAGATCAGAAATGAAGAAATCAGGACTAGGGTGGGGGTTATAGCAGCACTAGATTTTATTAGAAAGTAGCAAGTCAAATGGTTTGGCGATGCAAGTAGGTTAGAATCCAACAACATGCCACAACAAGCAGTGATGTACAGACTAGATGGAAACAGAGGAAGAGGTCGACCACGAAAACGTTGGACGGAGGGAATAGCAGAGTCCATGGGAATATCGATACATGAAGCCCATAATCGGGCACTCTCACGATGTTTATACTTCACCTCGACACCGCAAGGTAGAAGAGGAACATGATGAGATGAGATGAGAGGAGATATAAGTGGAAGGGTTTTACTCATTAAAAAAAAACAAATCAATTTTGCGTATGTTTTTTTAAAATAGATTGAGCAATCAGCAATTCCGTACTCGTGACAACCTTTAACTATTTAAACCCAAAAGCCACAATAAAAATGTTGCACGGTATGCCTGGCATATATCGCTGCATCTCGTCAGGTGCACACTGCACAGTTATATTTCATATGAAGTGATTACATGAATTATACTTTGGCTGAAATACTTGAAGCACATTGTCACTGATATTGTTCGAACGTGGAGCATTGTATATCCCCACTGTAATCGCAAACTTAAAACGGAGTTTTTCTGTTTGCACAAAATGTATTCACTTTATATGATACTAGCTGACCCTGCCCGGCTTCGCCCAGACCCTGGTGGGGAGCATCTCATTTAATTCATATAAGTAGTCATATAAGTTCTCGTTCCCGTTACCGACTGACTGTCTGTCTGTCTGTCTGTCTGTCTGTCTGTCTGACCCGGCCCGGCATTGCCCAGCTCCTGGTGTGGAGCATCTCATTTAATTCATATAAGTAGTCATATAAGTTCCCGTTCCCGACTGTCTATCTGTCTGTCTATCTGTCTGTCTGTCTGTCTGTCTGCCTGACTCTGCCAGGCTTCGCCCAGTCCCTGGTGGGGAGCATCTAATTTAATTCATATAAGTAGTCATATAAGTTCCCGTTACCAACTATCTGTCTGTCTGTCTGTCTGTCTGACCCGGCATCGCCCAGCTCCTGGTGTGAAGCATCTCATTTAATTTATATAAGTAGTCATATAAGTTCCTGTTCCCGACTGTCTATCTGTCTGTCTGTCTGTCTATCTGTCTGCCTGACCCTGTCCGGCTTCGCCCAGTCCCTGGTGGGGAGCATCTCATTTAATTCATATAAGTAGTCATATAAGTTCTCATTAAATTCATACAACAAAAAAAGTAACTTAAAAGAATGTCCTCACCATCCATTATTTTTAATGAAAACTCTTTCTAATCACCTGCATGACTACAGTAACTTCTTAAGCAAAAAAAGATGAGTTACAATGTTATGCATTGTGCATTATTTTTATGAAAACTTTGAAAATGCCTTACAGATTGTATCATTATTTATTATAACTCATATGCCGGTACATAACTATGGACAAAGAGTTTATAAATCTTTGAAAACGATGCCACAATATGACTATAAGTTATACAGAAAAGTTATGCCCCTTGAAATAACTTTTACAGAGTTAGGTCCCCTGAGATATATGAAATTATGATGAAAAATGAAAAATGAAATAATACTGAGTAAGCAGGCGATTTCACACTAACAAAATATCACAGTTGGCAGCGCTGGATTAAAAGGAAGGCGTGTAGAAAATTTCATCTCAATCGGATGGGCCGTTCGCGAACAAATAAAGGCCATACGGACAGAGATACATAAATACATACAGAGATACATACGCACATCCTAATTTATATATAAGATATAACTCTGCAGCATGCACTTGACGAGACGCAGCGAAATATGCCAGGCAATAAATCGTGCAATCTTTTGATTGTGGTTTCTGTATTTCAATTCACCAAGGGCATAATACATTGTTTTAAACCCTTTGCTAATCGTTTGAAAGTAATGCTCTAAAAACTATCCCCCCTACCCATGTTTAAACCAGCCAATACGTGCTCGATTTTCTCCCGCGTATTATAACGGTAAACATACTAAGGGTTATTTGTGTACGTGTTGGCAACATTCTCGTCCCGTTTGTGTGATGTTGGCGTTCCGGGTCTAAACCTGATTGATTGGGCTAGCAATTAGCTATGTCTAGTCAGCAAGAGACGTAAACAGGAGCAGACACTTTGAAACAGATATGTTTTAGTAAACAAGAGAAACACGCAGGAACCGATATTTTTACTCATTGCAGATGTTAAACAATGTGAAATGTTAACGTTTAGTGTTAGTGTTTATATACTACGTTTAGTACATAACTGTCATTACTGTCTATTGTACCTTGAGGTGTAGAACAGTGCGATCTTGGGCCTGAGGAATTAAGGCCACCTGGCTAGTGCAGTCACCACGAACTGTACAGGCTCACAGGGTTTTATTTTTGTCCCCAACAGAAAGAAAATCCATCACTTTACCGAGGATTCGAACTCGAGTCTCCCCAGTGGGAGCCTGTTGTTTCGATGACTAGACCAGACGTTCCTTGCTTAGTACATAGTAATGTTGAAAAGTTAGCGGGCGGGTTGGTATAGTCGTTAGGGTATTGCGCTGTTGATACAATGAGGGTTGCACGCATGCTCTCGTCGTTCGCTAAGAGAGGGAAAGACTGCGGGTGCCTCCCCCCCCCCCCACCCATCCATTTGTGTACTCAGGTCTTCACAATTACATGCTCCTAACACTTTACAGACCATTGCAGATTCCTTCTTCGGGACTTGCATCTCGTATATACCATCAGTAAGTTACCTGAGTTCTGCTACACGGATAAGCAGCAATGGAAACAATCTGAGCCGTGGCTAATAAATGACAGACATTCGCTTACAGAGACTTGCGTAGAATCCTCATGTAGCCAACCTTTTCTAGAACGTTAAGTTCCTCACTGCTCGCTCGAAAGTCTCGATTCTTGGACAGTTCTTCGGCGTCTTCCACTGTCAAACTTAGTGTGCCTTCATTGTCCTGATTTCACTGTTAAGTAGGTCGACCCCCCCCCCCCCCCACTTTTCTTCTACCATGAACATTTGGAAGAGCATCTGTAGCCCCCCCCCCCCCCACGCTCCTGTATTACTGTCCTTCTTTACAACATTGTAACAATTGATGTGAACAAACTATTGTGTGTGTGTGTGTGTGCGCGCGCGCGCGCGCGTGCGATTCAAGGTAGTTTAGGTTGTATTCTGTGATGTTTAATTTCAAAAATCACGATCTTTCGCCTACAGAAAGAAGCAGCAACCAGTCCAGTAACAGGAATTTGCAATGGACATGTGAAGAGTTAGGACCATGACACCTTTTTTTTTTAATTCCTGGGTGCACAGAGAAATAAGTGGTCAGTCATTCTCTCTCGCAGATAACAACGAGATCTGGCATCCGACCGCACTCATATCATTGCCAGTGTAACGTCCTAACCGTCAAACCAACGCGTTAACCTTTATTCTGCAGTGATAGTTAACTGGTTCACTATTCACACCGTATGTTATCATCGTGCATGTTTTCAGCGTGTCTTCGTTTATTTATTTGCTGGTGTTGTGCCATCAGTTTTTAAGGCTGTGTCACCTTGGCACGGCTGGTCCTCATCTGCCTTCTTCTGAATACTCACCATTGTTGATCATTGTTGAGTCAAGGGATCCAGTTTTATATGTTTATTATTTTTATTGTTTTGATTGTATCTTTTGTCTGTGTGCGTCATCCTAATAGTCAGAAAACGCTTTTTATCTCTTTGTATCTTTTACAAGACATAATTAACACGTTTAATACCTTGGCAGGGTCCCGCCATGGTGAGATGGTAGACCACGGAAGGATATGAAGAAAGAAAGAAGAAGGAAGGAAAGAAGAATAAGAAAGGAAAGAAGTAAGGAAGGAAGGAGGGAAGGATATTAATAAGAAGAAAGGGATTACGCAAGAAAGGAACATGAAGGGAGGAACGCAGAAAGGAAAGAAGGAAGGAAGGAAGGAAGGAAGGAAGGAAGAAGCAGAAGAAGAAGAAGAAGAAGAAGAAGAAGAAGAAGAAGAAGAAGAAGAAGAAGGAGGAGGAGGAACAGGGGAAGACAAGGGAGAAGGGGTAGGAGAAGAAGGAGGAGGATGGGGAGAAGAAGAGGAACAGTCAAACACATAACCGCTGCTAGTCTTCTAGCCACTACTCTGCCGCGGCTCAGAACTATGAGGTAGAACAATAAACTTACAGACTCTGAAGACTACGTTCTCACCACCGGATGTGCCTTCTTGCAATCGTGTTTGAAATGTGCGCAATTGTTCACGGCGCACTATGAGTGAAGACTTCCTGTGAGGTTTCCTCATGTCAGATTGATCACCGGTGTTATGGAAGGCGCCAACTGCTCTTCCCTCCCGTGTCTCACATCTTTCATGCGTGGCCTGGTCTACAGTATGATTCATGGGTCTGTTTTGAAAACATATGCTAACAGACTATAAGATGAAAGGGATGATGTGTTTTAAAACAAGTTATTTCCCCCGCCTACGAGAGAAAATAAGAGCTGAATTTATTGCTCCAGTAACAAACACGTCCTCCCGTCTCATTTAATCTTCCACCACTCGTGAACATTTTTAGACCACTTCTTTTGTTCCGCTCAGAATGCCTGCTTTGCTATTTGAAGGACACCAGAGATTCCTGGCCGTAAAAGCTACGTCATAACAATGCCATATATACTCAGAATAATGCGAAACGATAACAATATAGGTCATAACCTCTGTAAATCTCTAAGAGAACATCTTACCATGACTGCAAGAACAAAGTCCTTTTTGACAGCAATTTTAATCATAGAGATAAGTACTGTCAGAAGCGCAGATAAACACCCTAAGCCGCCCGCACTTTCACGGTTATAATAATAGGTTTCCTAGTTATGCAAGGTGGTTGTTTTCCGTGGCTTTAGAAAAGCTTACAATAGTTTAATCCATTCTTATCCTCCCTTTACCTTCCATTTATCACTGGGAGAGGGCCTCCGTCTATAGTATCACTTTAAGCCGAAAATATTCACGCTGTCATTTGAGAACCTTGTCACCAGGAATTTTGTGACAAGACACGCCAGAGATTTCAGACTTGTATTTGTCAGCTGCCTGCACGGCAACATAAATGAATGAGCTATTAATTTCTTAATTTGAAACATTGGCTTGTGTATATTCAATCTGGCAAATACCGTGTCAAGCATACATTAGCAAACTATGCCAAGCTAGCAGATGGTCTGACATTCTGCAAATAGTTTACGTAAATAACTGCAATTGAGAGAAGTGTAGAGATAGATATTACATAAACTTATAAGGATAAAAAACACAAACAGAAACAGCTACACGTGTTAAAATGTAATAACATTAATAACATATGAATGTGACATTAGTGTAGAGAGACTCCCATACTGGAGAATGGCAAGAAGTTAGTTTAATGGGAATGTTAGTGTGATACAACCTGATACAGGTAGGCGGACAGATAGACAGACAAGCAAATAGATATTGTTGGTGGGAACAGATAGATAGGTAGATAGATAGTTCAGCAGATGGACTAATATACAAACACACGGACAGGCGCACACGGAAAGATGGGGCTGGTACAGTTAGATATGGTGACAAACAGATTAGTAGACATATATTGTTGGTAAATACAGGTCTATAGATAGACAGATAAATATACGGTTCGATAGACTTCAAATAGACAAACAGATTGGCAGGCAGACACAGACACACAGACAGACAGACATACTTACACACAGACAAATAGACGGAGACAGACAGAAAGACAGACAGATCTTGTGGTGAGATAAGATGTGTAAATAATAAGAGCTTTCTTCGCCTTTCTGTCAAGAACTCAGTATTGTCTTCTTCCGCACTCAAAGTTGGCAAACACATTTAGTAACTTGATTTATTTGGTTATTTCGGGATTTGAGATTTAAAGATTGAGCACAACCCACAACTGGCAACGCTGATCGTATTCCGGTACCGCGGTAGACAACGCGGTACACGCTAGACGCAACCATAATTCTCACACTAGAATATCACAGCGTCACCCATCGTAGGTTGTAGCTCAGAACTGGTGTGCCTTACCAGCCGAGAAGACCTGATCATTCGGGGCCACATCGAATGACGGATGTCAGTCGTCGCGATCGGGCAAAATTTGAGCTATAACCTACGATGGATGAGGTTGTGATATTCTAGTGTGAGAATTTTGGTTGCGTCCAGCGACTAGCGTGTACCGATTGGTCTAGTGGCTACACACTCGCGTCACACGCCAGTGATCCCGGGTTTCTTTCCGGGTCCGGTCAAGAATATCCACTACTGACGAGTCCAAACGAGAGCGAAACTCGAGTATAGTGCTTCCAAATTGACGTGAACAAGGCCTTAGGTTCGTACCGGATTACAATCAGCGTTGCCAGTTGTGGGTTGTGCTCAATCTTTACATCTAGTAACCACGGTACCTTTAACATATGTTTGCGTTTTATGTTTTGACCACAACATGAGATTCTACGCACTGGTTCCAACACTCCCTCGGCACATGCAGATGAGGAGTGTGGCGGGAAGATGTACTTCTTGCGGTTCCAATCAGGTGTAACGTTAAATTTGTCTATCCCAAGGTGTTGTTACCTTGCAACTGAAAAGTTTGGCTCCAAGAGGTTAACATAGTACACACTGTATTGTGCAATCACAAGGAATGATACTATCCAGCGCCACACATCGGGCGCTGGAGCGCCAGATATTCCTACCCACGACGCTTGAGGGCAAAAGTGGAAGATGATGGTGATAGTGATGATAGTACAGAAGGGGTTATTGTAACATTTGAAATAGTATTGACAACGTCACAAATGGGAAAGAACTAATGATGTAATTGTAGGATAGAGTTGATGATGTCAATATGGGAATAGAGGCGATGACGTAACCGTGGAAATAGAGATAATAACGTTACAATGAGATAGATTTGAAAACGTCACTATGAGATATATTTGATAACGTCACAATGAGATAGATTAGATAACGTCACAATGAGATAGAGTTACTATGTCTGAGGTAGTTAATGGCCCCAATAATAATTAATATGTGCTAGTAACATTATTTCCCATTCCTTGATATTGTTAATCTATGATTTCTTTTGCATATATATATATATATATATATATATATATATATATATATATATATATATATATATATATATATATATATATATATATATATATATATATATAATCATCTGCCGTGCCGATAAACGAGACAATCATCATTTTCTTGTGTGGTCAACAGTCTCAGATAAGGTCCGCGTTCTTGTTCCGTATATGAGTTTGCTCAAGGCATCAACCGTTAAATTTCGTGTATAATGCTAATACTTGATATAGCTCAAAATGTCCTGTTAAACTGAAATCATTGTATAATGTTCACCAACATTTTTCAGGATATTACTTTATGAAACATGTGCTTAAAATCGAAAATTATAAGAGCAAACCGAAATAGGTCCGCAACAACTAACATGTTTTGGATGTCTTGTCATCACTCTCACTAGAAAGAAGCTCATCTAATGTGTCCTCAGATTGCAACTACAGAAATGCAGCAAGAGTAAAGAAAATCATTGACCATATCAATCAGTATTCTGTGCGCATCAGCAAATTTTCTTTTTAACAGCGCAACCTAGACAAACAGATCGCCGAACCAATAAGGTAACGGTATTCTTTAAAAGTCATTGTCCTGAAAGTTAGAAAAAGAGTTCTTACATGTTACATAAAACCAGTTTTGAAAGACGGCTTCGAATCCTGGACAATTAGCAAAACGTTGAAAAAATCCATGGAAACATTGGAGATGCATATTTATAGAAGAATGCTGAAAATTAATTGGACAGCCAAAAATAGCAATCTAGACGTTTTAAGGGAAGCTGAATCGCAAACACAACTTATCACAAACATCAAAAAGAGGCAGTCATCGTTTTTAGGCCACGTTATGAGAAGACAAAAAACTGTAACATGTTGTGACAACCGGACAGATTTGCTGAAAGACAGATAGAGGAAGACAGCGTGAGAAGATTCTTGACACTCCTGTGACATGGCACGGAAGGTAAATAATCCATGACATCGGAGATCGTAATTTGTGGAGAGGCATGATCGCACACGCCAGCTGGCAAGGCACTGGGTGATTCTTTACTTGATCCTATCCGTTTGTTCATTAAGTTTTCTTATTATGGTTTAGACACTAACACATAGTTCCTATGTGAATTCAAAGAATCCATGTTTTTATTATGAGCATACTTTCAATTACAACCAATCGCTTAGGTAAATCAATACACGTTGTTGTGCGTGCAGTTCTCTAGCTTTTAACTTCAGCTTTAACATAATTATTTTATTGTCTAGAAGAAAGAGAAGAGCATCTGGTTGGCTTTCGTTTTAATCTACAAGAAGATAAAGATTATCTGATTAAAATAAAAAGACAAACAGATACTCTTCGCTTTATTCTAGACAGCAAAATGCCTCTACAAGACGACTTACAAGAAGATAATCTACAAGGCAATTAATGATTATGTGATTATATTTTATTGACAACCAGAAGAGAAAGATTAACTTAACAGAATTACTTTTATTATCTACAGGAGGAAGAACAATGATTATTTTTTACTATCCACAAAACGATAACAGACAATATTCTACCCAGGTAAAGTAATTCATATACATCACAGAAATGAGAGCTCTGCTTACAGGTGAGCGTGCTTTAAAACTTCAAACGAAGAAAACAGACCGTGGCGAGGTTACGTGAGATACAGAAACCACAACCTTGTTGTTTGCGTGTTTACTCTGGGGAATTCAGAGAACCATAGAGAAGTTAACACCGCGGTGCCTGATGATGTATCAAGTCCAGAACAGGTGAGCAGGTGAAGTAATTTCAAGGCGTTTGTGGGAGACGCAGAATTGTCGGCTCGGTGACTCATGGAGCGAACAGAACCAGCGGGAAGACCATGTAAAAAAGATTACTGCTGAAATAGACTAGCGAAAACAATAACAATGCTTCATTTTGTGGAGAATTGTGGCGCGCAAATTCGATTACGATAGCGTTAGGGGAAACGTGGTTATATTGTATGTGGTTATATGGTATGTGGTTTTATTGTATGTGGTTATATGGTATGTGGTTATATTGGATGTGGTTATGTTTATGTTGTTGTATTGTATGAAGTTATATTGTGTGTGGTTATATTGTATGTGGTTATATGGTATGTGGTTATATGGTATGTGGTTATATTGGATGTGGTTATATTGTATGTGGATATATTGTATGTGGTTATATTGTATGTGGTTATATTGTATGTGGTTATATTGTATGTGGTTATATGGTATGTGGTTGTATTTTATGTGGTTGTATCTTATGTGGTTGTATTGTATGTGGTTATATTGTATGTGGTTATATTGTATGTGGTTATATTGTATGTGGTTATATTGTATGTGGTTGTATTTTATGTGGTTGTATCTTATGTGGTTGTATTGTATGTGGTTGTATCTTATGTGGTTGTATTGTATGTGGTTATATTGTATGTGGTTGTATTTTATGTGGTTGTATCTTATGTGGTTGTATTGTATGTGGTTATATTGTATGTGGTTGTATTTTATGTGGTTGTATCTTATGTGGTTGTATTGTATGTGGTTATATTGTATGTGGTTGTATTTTATGTGGTTGTATCTTATGTGGTTGTATTGTATGTGGTTGTATCTTATGTGGTTGTATTGTATGTGGTTATATTGTATGTGGTTATATTGTATGTGGTTATATTGTATGTGGTTATATGGTATGTGGTTGTATTTTATGTGGTTGTATCTTATGTGGTTGTATTGTATGTGGTTATATTGTATGTGGTTATATTGTATGTGGTTATATTGTGTGTGGTTATATTGTGTGTGGTTATATTGTATGTGGTTATATTGTATGTGGTTATATTGTATGTGGTTATATGGTATGTGGTTATATGGTATGTGATTATATTGTATGTGGTTATATGGTATGTGGTTATATTGTATGTGGTTGTATTTTATGTGGTTGTATCTTATGTGGTTGTATTGTATGTGGTTGTATCTTATGTGGTTGTATTGTATGTGGTTATATTGTATGTGGTTATATTGTATGTGGTTGTATTGTATGTGGTTATATTGTATGTGGTTGTATTTTATGTGGTTGTATCTTATGTGGTTGTATTGTATGTGGTTATATTGTATGTGGTTATATTGTATGTGGTTATATTGTATGTGGTTGTATTTTATGTGGTTGTATCTTATGTGGTTGTATTGTATGTGGTTATATTGTATGTGGTTATATTGTATGTGGTTGTATTTTATGTGGTTGTATCTTATGTGGTTGTATTGTATGTGGTTATATTGTATGTGGTTATATTGTATGTGGTTATATTGTATGTGGTTGTATTTTATGTGGTTGTATCTTATGTGGTTGTATTGTATGTGGTTATATTGTATGTGGTTATATTGTATGTGGTTATATTGTATGTGGTTATATTGTATGTGGTTGTATTTTATGTGGTTGTATCTTATGTGGTTATATTGTATGTGGTTATATTGTATGTGGTTGTATTTTATGTGGTTGTATCTTATGTGGTTGTATTGTATGTGGTTATATTGTATGTGGTTATATGGTATGTGGTTATATTGTATGTGGTTATATTGTATGTGGTTGTATTTTATGTGGTTGTATCTTATGTGGTTATATTGTATGTGGTTATATTGTATGTGGTTGTATTTTATGTGGTTGTATCTTATGTGGTTGTATTGTATGTGGTTATATTGTATGTGGTTATATTGTATGTGGTTATATTGTATGTGGTTATATTGTATGTGGTTGTATTTTATGTGGTTGTATCTTATGTGGTTATATTGTATGTGGTTATATTGTATGTGGTTGTATTTTATGTGGTTGTATCTTATGTGGTTGTATTGTATGTGGTTGTATTGTATGTGGTTATATTGTATGTGGTTATATTGTATGTGGTTATATTGTATGTGGTTGTATTTTATGTGGTTGTATCTTATGTGGTTGTATTGTATGTGGTTATATTGTATGTGGTTGTATTTTATGTGGTTGTATCTTATGTGGTTGTATTGTATGTGGTTATATTGTATGTGGTTGTATTTTATGTGGTTGTATCTTATGTGGTTGTATTGTATGTGGTTATATTGTATGTGGTTGTATTTTATGTGGTTGTATCTTATGTGGTTGTATTGTATGTGGTTATATTGTATGTGGTTATATTGCATGTGATTATATTGTATGTGGCTATATTGTATGTGGTTGTATCTTATGTGGTTGAATTTTATATGGCCATATTGTAAGCATTTATCTTCAGAATTCATTAATTATACCCGCCATGTTATTTTATATTTGTGTGTGTGTGTGTGTGTGTTTAAACATTTTAGTGTTAAATTTTTATCTGTTAATATTTTTCAATAAATAATTGTAATCTTATATTGCTTCAGTTCATACGATTCTCGAATCAATATTTTGTTAGCCTATCCAGTTTTAAACTTGTCGTGCCATAAAGTAATAGCCTCAGCACACCCCGTACTCAACATTCCATAACAATTTATATTATTCCGTCCAGCTATGAAAATTGCATTAAAAATAATCTTTTTCAAATATTATTGAATTCTCACAGCTGTGTGGACGGGGTTGTACTCTCACAGATATGTGGATGGGGTTGTACTCTCACAGATGTGTGGACGGGGTTGAATTCTCACAGCTGTGTGGACGGGGTTGAATTCTCACAGCTGTGTGGACGGGTTGAATTCTCACAGCTGTGTGGACGGGGTTGAATAATCAAAGATGGAGAAAATGGTGAAAATGATGATTTTCTAGTGTTTGTTACGGTTGTTTTGTTGTTGTTGTTGTTGTTGTTGTTGTTGTTGTTGTTGTTGTTGTTGTTGTTGTTGTCATTACTGGAGATGATATGATAATAATCATGATTGTTGTTGTTGATGTCAATGATGAAACTGATCTTCACGCTGTTGCCATGGCTAGCGTTACTTGGGTTGAATTCTCACATGTATGTTTTGTCCGTGTTGTCTTCTCACAGCCGTGTGGACGGGGTTGAATTCTCACAGCTGTGTGGACGGGGTTGAATTCTCACAGCCGTGTAGACGGGGTTGAATTCTCACAGCTGTGTGGACGGGGTTGAATTCTCACAGCCGTGTGGACGGGGTTGAATTCTCACAGCCGTGTGGACGGGTTTGAATTCTCACAGCCGTGTGGACGGGGTTGAATTCTCACAGCTGTGTGAACGGTGTTGAATTATCAAAGATGGAGAAAATGGTGAAAATTATGATTTTCTAATTTTTGTTACGGTTGTTTTGTTGTTGTTGTTGTTGTTGTTGTTGTTGTTGTTGTTGTTGTTGTTGTTGTTGTTGTTGTTGTCATCTATATTGAAGATGATATGATGATAATCATGATTGTTGTTCTTGATGTCCATGATGATGATGATTTTCACGTTGTTGTCATGGTTGGCGTTACTGTTTATGATGATGTTAATGATGAAGAAAAAGAAGAGGATGATGTAGAAGACCATTATCATAAATGTGATGGTAATGATAATGAAAACAATTTTGTTGTATTTTTTGTTCTTGAAGAAGAAGAAGAAGAAGAAGAAGAAGAAGAAGAAGAAGAAGAAGAAGAAGAAGAAGAAGAAGAAGAAGAAGAAGAAGAAGAAGAAGAAGAAGAAGAATGGGAGGAGGAGGAGGAGGAGGAGGAGGAGGAGGAGGAAGAAGAAGAAGAAGAAGAAGAAGAAGAAGAAGAAGAAGAAGAAGAAGAAGAAGAAGAAGAAGAAGAAGAAGAAGAAGAAGAAGCAGCAGCAGCAGGAGATGGAGGACAACGAAGACTACGAAGGACTTTAACGACGAAAATAAGAAGGCGAAAAAGAAGAAGAAGAAAACATTAACAAGAAAAAACAGAAGAAGAAAAGGATCAAAGGTTCACCAGCTACGAACACTAATCTCACATCATAACCACATTAACGTGTAATCTTGTCTTTTCGCTTAGAATATTATGAACAAGTGGGCCATTATCATTAACATTATTTCCAGGTGAAAGGAACAGACATTCCAGGGAACAGCACTGAATCTGTCAACAACCACTTTGCTTGGAAACTACTTTGTCCATGTTACTGAAAATGTTCAGTGCGTATTGCAGAATCACCTATTTGTAATATTCTTACCGTTCTGATATAACAGATGGTTGGTAGTTTCTTGGGCCAGATAATTCTCCCTTCATATCGTTACGGATGTTTGTAAACTAGATCTGGGAGAAAGTTCTACACACGAAAGAACGAATGAATGAACTTTATTTTCAAATGGTTAAGAACTTGGCATGCAGGTTTTACTAACATTACACACAAAGCAAACATTTATCTATAATAAATGATCAAATCACACATTATATTTCTTTAGTAGTATCAATCAATCACGTGCCATGCCGTAAAGCGTGGGCGGTCATGACTCGCCATTTCACTCGATCACCAGAGTCGTGGATCAGCTCAAGGTTCCTGTCTCGTCCATGCCATGTGGCCAAGCCATCCAGGTATTTTCCTCTCGGTCTTCCTCTTGGTCTGTTCCCTTCGATCTTGCCAGTTGTCACCAAGTTCTCCAATCTATTTCTTCTCCTAACATATCCGAAAAATTTTGACTGTCTAAGTCTAATTTCTCTAATCAATTTACGATTTTCATTTGTCTCCTGTAGTAATTGGTCATTGGTTTTTCTTTCTGTCCATGGCATTCTTTGCATTCTCCTCAGAAACCACATTTCTGCAGCCATCAGATGTTTTTCAGCTTGACTGCACATTGTCCAAGTTTCACATCTACAAAAGAACAGGCTCTATGTATCCCCTTAACACTCTTTTTCTCGTTTCAATTGACATCTTTTTATTGGTCAGTATGTTTATCATCTTGTTAAAGGCTACTTTCGCCATCGCGATTCTTGTTCTAATCTCTCCAAGGCATCTCCCCTCAGATGTTATAACTGTTCCAAGATAATTGTACCGATTCACTTGTAAAAGAATATTCCCATTTACTTGTACATTACATTGTGGTATTTCGTTCTTCCTAGTGACGACCATAATCTGTGTCTTTTTACAATTTAATTCTAACCCCAGTTGTTCACTGTGTACAACTACCGCATCTACTAAGTGTTGTAGATCCTGCTTATTGTCTGCAATCAATACTGTATCATCTGCATATCAAATGTTATTGATGTTTTGTCCTCCAATGCTGATTCCATTTATATCTTCTACATTTCTGAAAATATTTTCACTGTATAGGGAAAAAAAGATCTGGAGACATTACACACTACACACACAGAGAGTAGTATCATTTATAAGTAAAATCCCACCTTTCAATTTCTATAGTAGCATTATCTATAAGCAAATTTCCACACTCCAATCCCAGAGTAGTATTAGTTTTTGTTGTTGTTGCTAGTTAGTTGCATATCCTTTACAGGACGTCGCAGTCAACCCCAGCATGTTTGCCTCTGGTATTTTTTGAGAAATTTACTTTTGGTAGTTTGCCATTGCATTCTGAACGACCACACTCACACCAATGTATGAAAACCAACGCAAGGCGGTCTGCTGCCAAATCGCCTCAGCTGTATTTCGAACGCGGTATGCGGGATTACGAATTGCGTCCTGAACATCTTCGCCACAGAGCGAGTAGAGTAGTATCATCTATAAGTAAAATCCCACCTTTCCATTTTTATAGTGGCCTTTGAGGTGAAGTTGGAACCGCCACTAACAACTAACTAACGATTATCTATAAGCAAAGTCCCACTCTTCAATCCCAGAGTAGTATTTTTTATGTTTTTTTTTTTAGTTGCATTTCCTTTACAGGATGTTGCAGTCAACACTAGCGTTTTACTGCCGTTGTTGATGTCTTGGAAAGTTTTACGTTCAGTAGTTTGCTATTGCTTTCTGAACGACCGGCTCACATACCTTTCCGTAAGAAACGAACGCGACGCGATCCGCTACCGAACCTAGCGCAAATGTGTTTCGTACGTGGGTATATGGGTTTACGAACAGCGTCCTTAAAACCTTCGCCAGGGAGACCTGGTATAGTATTATCTAAACGTAAAATCCGAACATTCTATTACTGTAGTGGTATTATCTATAATGTCAGGACTTAGATATGTCTGAGCTACCATATGACAGTAGGCGGTACTACCTGATATCTGTTAGCGGCGAATGTTGGACGGCGCTCATGACATCCCAAATTGTACCAACATCTTTGGGCGGAGGAATGAAAGCCTTACCCAAGTAAGGAAATGCAACCAAAATACTAAATGTCATGGCAGGGCAGACCAGACCTTAAGCCTTGGTCAGCAACTGGTCTAGGATGGAAGCTCCGAAAGGCGAATAGTTAGAGCATTGCTTTGCTGATCCGACAGCTTTTGCAGCTTGTCTTGTTCCATCATATTGGTGTAACCTTTCCTAGTGTAAACTAGGTAGGCGAAGAGAGAAATCATGCTGCATGGGTAACACATTGTCTGTAAATCTAGCCCAGGCTAGAGATCTATGGAGAGCAATAACTACATTTTACAAACTGTCGCCTATCATAACAGCAAGGTGCCAGACATTATCAATAAGCAAAACTTCACAATTCCATTCCTAAAACAGCATTATTGATAAGCAAAATTCCACAATCCATCTCCAGAGTAGTATTATCTTTAAGCCACTATCTCTCAATATACTGTAAATAATTATCAGCGTCTTCGTGCAAAAAATCTTTACTTATTTTTAGAACAGCAGCATCTCTAAGCTAAAACACTAGCATTTCATTTCTACTACAGCTGTATGATCAAACTAATCACTCAGATTCCACTGCGCCTAGAAACAAAGTATGCTCACTTAACTTCAATATCTAAATACCAGTATCTCACAATTCACTATTTCTATAAGCCTGTATCTCACACTCCTTTATAAGAACATTACTACTATTTCATTAGGTCTGTTAGCCTGTAACTAATACCTCACTCAACAACAGCTCATATTTCATATCTCTGTAAGCTACTAGTAAACACTCACATTTCACTGCGTCTGTAAGTCTGGAATTCACATTCTACTATGCCTGAAAGTCGGTAAACTAAATCTTATATTCTATCTATAAGCCAACAAGTAATACCTCTGTGTGGGAGGAGTCTCCGTGGCCAAGTGGTAAAGCCTTCTGTTTTGCGCGCTGAAGATCGTGGGTTCGTTTTCGAAATGCGTCGTTCACAGAAAAGATGTCAAAACAGACATAACAGTGACATGTGAATATTATAACATACTCCTCGACTGCCCAAAGGCGACATATCTAGGCAAACCTTTTGGCCTAGAGAAACACCAGTTGAAGATAAACGCTATGGACCACCGAGTGAACTAAAAAAGACAGTGAAATTCATACAAGAGAAAACATTGCAGTTACAGACAAATTTCAAGCGAACGAAAGAAGAAAACAATTTAAAACTCCACACAAAATAAGCAAAATACAAAGAATAAACATACTACTCAATCAGGATTAGAATGAAAGTCAGAGAAATAAATTATGTGCTAATTCTTAGCAAATGTCAAGATTTGGTATAACTATTTGTCTTCCCTTGTAGATCAATGTTTGTCTTTACTGTTAACGTAATGATTCGTTGGTTGCCTATTGTCTGTTTTGTTTGTTGGTTGGGATCTCAGGGAATTCATGCTGGTCCCGTATTAGTGGAAACCATGGATGACAGGAAATGCCCATGTATTGCCTTACATTAATGAAAGCATTAGATGGCTGAGACTATCCTGTATTAACTATTCAGTGCCAAACAAAAAGTAAGCTTGCACCAAACATGGTACACAATCAAATGATCAAGTAATATATAATGTAAATGTCCGTTCACTGAGCAGTAAAATTGTGGAAGATACCACGAAACAAAACGAATATAACGATGACCTTAGTATAGCGATATATCATCCTTCTGTCCAAATGTAAACACAAGAAATAAATGGGGAGAACCGTTGAGGCCACTAAGACCATTACATAAATAAACACACATAGTATTATTTGGCGCTCATAGAAGAAGAAGAAGGAAATAGAGATTAGAAGACGCTAAACACAACATAAATTCTGAAAGCTATAATAGTTACCGACCGGGATCGAACCTGTCGCCTCCAAATAACGACGACGCCTCGCTGCAGGAACAAATGTACTTCGACGCACGACCAACTAGAAACTCCAAATGGAAGGTCACATTTGGCGATATATTATCCTTCGGCTCTTAATCAGTTCATTTACCCCTTGAGTGGAAGGGACTTTTCATGTGTTGGTCCTGTATTTAACGCAAGTCTCCTTGAATGGCGGGGAATGTCTGTGTGGTGACCTTTCATTCCCCCGAAGGCTGAACGCCATGCAGGTGGATTCTCTAGAATTGCTAGATGGAATATCAATCTGTCAAATAACATAGATGCAAATGACATGACCATGCTGGTAGTGAACTGTCTATGGAACTACCGGGTGCGAAACAACCGCATAAGGTGAACCCGGAAACCCTACGCCGGGATACAGTCTCACGTGTCGATCGAACAACAAACAGCACACTCACCGCCCTACAATCGTGGAAAGAAGGAGAACAAGAAGAAATCGTGTTTTCCCACAATCTTACGTCACCCATGTTTTGTATTTAATTCCCGTGCATCATTGTTTGCTTGCTTACCAGCGCAGCTGTTCGGTGTCAAACTCCAGCGAAGCCAGTATCCTGTTTTACCACCACTAGGGCTCTGAAGTCGAGCCGGCTTCATAAAATGTAACCATATAATTTCAGAATTTTCTGGGTAGGGAATTGTTGTTTGTCCATCAAGAATGACGATGACCATTCATTTCGTCTAGTGGGGTTGAAAGTATGGAGCCGTGAGTTCTAAGATGGCTGATAAGGCCTATTTTGGCTCGAAATGTTCTTTGACAATGTGGACAAAGAATGCTTGACGTTTCTGTAGGAGGATTTCCTGCAGTGGTTTTTCTGTCCTGCCTTTTCTTCACAGCTCTTGCAGTCATGGTTGCCTCACACGTGACTGCACCCTTGCGTAATAATGCACGCCACGAATTTCGTTCTCTGGCTGCAGTATCCCAGGTGTCATGATGAATTCCAAAAGCATTCAGTGAGATTTTCAGTGTCTTTAAAGTGTTTCCTCTGGCCGCCTTGGAGCGTTTACCACAACGCAACTCGCCGTAAAATATTATTTTAGGCAGCCTGTGATCTGGCATGCGAGTTAAGTGACCAGCCCAGCGAATCTGATTCTTCATTAGTTGAGTGTGGATACTGGGCATGGACGCCCTTTCTAGGACTTCAGTGTCTGGGATCTTGTCTTGCCATTTAATCTTCAGTAGCTTCCTAAGGCAGACTGTGTGGAAGTGGTTTAATTTCCTAACGTGTCGCTGATAAACAGTCCAGGTTTCACAAGATAATACAGGATAATACAACTGCTTTGTATACTTTCAGCTTTGTTTGCAGGCTTATTCCATTTCTGTCCCATACATTCTTGTACAGTCTGCCAAAGGCCGCGCTGGCCTTGGAGATTCTTGCATTCACTTCGTCATCAATTGTGGCATCCTGTGACACAATGCTGCCAAGATAGGTGAATTTGTCCACAACACTTAGTATATGACCATTCACTTTGATATTCGCCACAGTGTGATTATTCCCTGGAGCTGGCTGGTACATAACTACAGTCTTCTCCGAGTTGATATTGAGCCCAAAGTTAGCACCGGCATGTGAGAAAGAAGCTGAAACATTGTGTTGCATGTCTGCCTCTGAGTTGGCATATAGAGCGCAATCATCAGCAAACAGGAGCTCTCTTACGGTGTCGCTGTTAATTTTTATTTTAGCTTTCAGCCTTCTGAGATTGAACAACTTTCCATGCATGCGTTAGTTTATGTCTATTCCAATGTCGTTGTTCTCGAAGGCATTCGTCAACATAGCTGAAAACATGAGGCTGAACAGTGTTGGTGCCAGGACACATCCTTGCTTCACCCCATTGGTGACAGGAAATGGCTCAAACAGTTCACCATTTTCCTGTACTCTTGCCTGCATACCATCATGAAATAGCCGCACTATTTGGACAAACATTCGTGGGCAGCTATATGTTGCCATAATCTTCCACAGTCCTTCTCTGTTGACTGTATCAAAAGACTTGGTAAGATCAATGAAAGTGGAGAACATTTCGCAGTTCTGTTCCTGACATTTCTCTTGCAGCTGCCTTGCAGCGAAAATCATGTCAACAGTTCCACGTTCTTTTCTGAAGCCACATTGACTCTCAGGAAGAAGACCTCGATCGAGATGAGCCGTGAGACGATTGAGAAGAATTCTGGCGAGTATCTTCCCTGTAATTGAAAGCAAGGAGATGCCTCGGTGGTTGTCACAGGATTGGTGGTTTCCTTTACGTTTGTAAAGGTGGACTTTGACGCGTCCTTGAAATCCTGTGGCATGGTCTCGTTCACCTATATGTTTGTAAAGACTCGGTGAAGCTGCTCTGTTAGGACCGTCCCACCTGCCTTGTATATCTCTGCTGCGATGGAGTCAGAACTAGGTGCCTTGCGACTGGAGAGTTACTTGATGGCTTTGTTTACTTCCACTATGGTTGGCAGGTCATCAAGTGGATCATTAGTTGGGGCTTGAGGAAGGCAGCTGATGGTTTCATCATCGAAGAAGGAAGTTACATTTAAGATGTTGCTGAAATGCTCTGCCCATCGTTGAAGGATTTCTTTCTTATTGGTGACCAATGTTTCCCCATCTGCACTGAGGAGGGGAACTATGCCTGGTGGTGTAGGACCATAGACCGCTTTCAGTGAGTCGTAGATGTTTTGCATATCATGTCTGTCAGCAAAGCCTTGGATTTCATCAGTTTTGCTGTTCAGCCAGGAGTCTCGCATGTGCTGAAGTTTCTGCTGCACTACTCTCTGAATGTTCTTGAAGGCATCTTTTTTTATGTTGACTGCGGGTCATTCAAATGTGCCTTGAGAAGAAGATGTTTCTCGGCCAGCAATTGGTTGATGTCTTCGGAATTTTCAGCAAACCAGTCTTTATGCTTTCGGAGGGCTGGACCCGGGATTTCTATAGTAGTGTTGTAAATTATGTCTCTGTTTCAGCATCCTGTTTAGTTGCAGCACTGGGCTTGAGGCGGTCTTCCAGCATATTTTCAAACGACAGCTGCATTTTCTCGCTGTTATGCGGGTGACATTTAGTATTTTGTTTTGTATTTTTACCCCTTGAGGACGCTGTGGTGGTTTGATGTGTATGTTTATTTTAGAGATAATGAGACGATGGTCTGCCCAACATTCGGCACCACACATGGATTTTGTAACCCAAACGTTTTGTCTGTCACTCCTCCTGACGATTACATAGTCAATGAGGTGCCAGTGTTTCGAGCGAGAGTGCATCCACGATGCTATATTTCTCATGGAAAGACGGACAATTGTGTTGGTAATCAGGAGATCGTGTTCGACACATGTCTGAAGGAGGAGTAGTCCATTGCTGTTACAATTTCCGACTCCGTGCTTTCCACAGGCTTGCGAACGCGGTTCATGAGCCGGATACCGGCGTTCGAAGCTCAGCTGCGACCAATTTGTGCAGCAGACCGTGTCGCGTTGAGTTATATTGTGCTGGCATGGGAGCCGGTCGTTCATAAAGCAATGGCAAACTACTGAACGTAACAATTGCCTAGTACATCACCAGCAGCTGAAAAATGCTGGTTTTGATTGCAACGTCCCGTAAGAGATACGCAACAATTTTAGCTTAGCTTTCCAATGAAGCCACTCAAAGCGGTGGTGTCCGTGCCTACTCTGGCATTGAAATCCCCAAGGAGTATAAGTTTGTCTCTTTTGGGAACAGATATTAATACATTGTGCAGGTCCTCATAGAACTTGTTCTTGACATCATCTTTATTGGTCATAGAGGGTGCGGAGACACTCACAGTGGTTGCATGCTTCCTTTGATTCAGTAGAGGAAACTTAATGGTCATAAGCCTATCGTTTATAGCCTTTGGAAATCCAGCTAGTTGCCACCGGGGCCGACTTAATGGCAAATCCCACACTGGATTGGCGTCTTTCCTCGCTTTTTCTTCCACTCCAGAAAAATGTGTAGCCGACACCTACTTCACAGATTTGGCCTTCTTTTGCAAGTCGTGTCTCGCTCAAGGCTGCAATGTCGATGTTGTACCTGCCCAGCTCTGTCCCAATCAGTGCTATTCGTCTCTCTGGACCCGACGCGCCGTCTCTATCAAGTAGGGTGCGTACATTCCAAGTTCCCATTGTTAAGGGAATATGGTTTGCTCTTTTAGCTTTGCTTGTTTTTCTTTGTTTGTATGTCGACCGCAGTATAGGGTACCCACCAACCGCGGCTAGCTGGTTAAGTAATGATGGAGCAGGCAATATTTAGGGCACCTTTTCTAGCCCCTTCCTCAAGCTATGGAGGTGAGCAGTGTTTTCCTATAGAGGGCTGCTCAGTCGCTCAGGGGGCTGCCGAATCCCACTGCTGCTCCGGTCAGTAGAAGACGACCATATGGCCTTAGCCGCCTGTGTGCAGGTCTGCGACTACGACTGACAGCGTACCCACGCCTGCCGCTTCGCCGCTCGCTCATCGCCACAGGGCTTGAAGGTGATATCTGACGTTGGATGAAGAATGACTTGCGCGATGAATTGGATTAAAGTGAGGAAGAGTTGCGCAATTCGTCGACTTCACTCTCTCGCCTGAGTCCATCTGAGTCCAGTGGCAAGACAAGTCAAAACGACTGGAGACGAACACAGATGCAGTGGATGACCAGGGCGCTCTACGTGCCTTGTCGTGCTCATTACGTTCCCAACGCTTTGCAGGTAAACGCCGTCTTGCCCGTTGAATCTGGAATGATTTGTTCCGCGCAGTCTGCCGAATCCTGTCTTTACATGCTGGGTAGGGAATTACAGGGCCCTAATAAACTGGTTTACACACATCGTTATACTGTGCCCCAAAATGAAGTGTCTGCCAAGAGACTACTTTTCATCTTGGTTTATTTTGTCTTTGCTACCTGTCGATCAATATTTCCAGAGTCTATGTTTTACGATGCACGTAAATCGACATTTATTTGAAAAGAAGAGACATGGTTAAGAGCTACTGTGTCCACCTTAAAAGTTACCAGGTTCGAACCCCAGCATAGAGCTGGGACATGTTTACAAATAACCATTGGTGTCTAATTATGTCGTAGGTTCCCCCGATTTCTAGGGTAGTGAGATCGGTTACCTAGCTTTCTCGGATAAGGATGAGCCATGTGTACAAGATGTGCATAGTAAGTGTCACCACGGCCGTTGGCAATAACAAAGAGTAGGCCATCATCCGCAGACAGGTAAAGTCGTCATGCAAGAAAACATACCCACGGGTAGATAGAGCCTATTACCTTGGGTGGGATCTACCTAGAAGAAAACCTGGCACACAAGCGTACTGAAGTAGCTCCCTGCGGTATCTTTAAGGTACAGAACTGGGTATGACGCACGCTCTCCGTAAGAGAAACTAAGAAGAGGAGGAGATAGAAGAAGAAGAAGAAGAAGAAGAAGAAGAAGAAGAAGAAGAAGAAGAAGAAGAAGAAGAAGAAGAAGAAGAAGAAGAACAACAACAACAACAACAACAACAACAGCAACAACAACAACAACTGTCTGATGCAGAAGAAGTTAAAGTAATACTTGAGAACACGCTAACAAATGTGACAACAGTCTGTGAAAGTTCATAAATAAACACATATGTATTGTTTCGCGCTCTTAGAAGTAGAGGAAGGAAATAGAGACTAGAGGAAGCACTTTTTTTTTCCATATCCTAATTACAGGACATCGCTGTCAACACAAGCACTGCTGTTGACATACAAATTGAAAGATACAGTTCATGTATTGTTTGGCCGTTAACTACTTTCAGTTTGTATGTTATCTGGTGCGTCCTTTAGTCTTTACTTCCTCCTTCTACTTCTGTGAGCGTCAATCAATATGTGTGTGTTTATTTATGAATTGTGTTAGTGGCCTCTAAGGGTCCCCCAATTGACAATCTGTGAAAGAGTTAGCAAGTGAGGACAAACATAAATCTAACATACATGTATGTATAAGTTATGAATGAAATAATAAAAAACAGAACCATACGTATTTAAATACATCAAGTTAATTGAAGCTATTTGAATATCCCTCCCCAACACCTAACGTCACCCGTGCTAATTGAACCCCGCCCTCTCTTTTACAAAAGAAACTCCCGCCAAAATAAGACCCCCACCCACAAGCAACGAATGAACGCGACAACGCCGGCTAGCTGCCAAGTCGAGTGTGGGGGTCCCGAGGTGCAGTGCTGTCACGCCGGCTAACCTCTCTTTGAGATTAAGAGCAGAGCTCTCTACTAGTCCTCAGAAAGACTAACCCACTGAAGGGATATTCAGGCACCTCATTCGGGATTAACAAATTAATAATGGCACATCTATTCCGTGTTTTAGGACTATGTGTCATTTGGCAGGTAAGTTATTTTCCCTTATGTACGCATACTTGTAACTTTTTTGTAGCTTCATCAGCGGCCAAGTGTATATGTTGGCACATTTTCTACCGCGCTTCTGTATATTTACCTTGCATTGCGTTCAAATTCTGTCTCTCCCTGTCTGTCGTTCTTTGTGTGTGTGTCTCTATTGTCCTCTCTTTCACTCCCCCCCCCCTCTCTCTCTCTCACTTCCCCATGTCTTTCTCTCTCGTTTACCCTCTCTTCTCTCTCTCTTCCCTAATCATCTCTCCCTCTCTTTTCCCTTTCCCCTTTATGTCTCCTACAGCTCTATCTTGCTCCGCTTCCCCCCTCTTCTCTCTTCCCCACTCCCTTCTTTCTTTCTCTCCCTTATTCAACCCTCTCTCTTTTCCCCTCTCTCCCCTCCCACCTATCTAACCCCCCTTTTTAAATCTTTTAGTTCCCCCTCTCTGAAAGAGAGAAAGAGAGAGAGAGAGAGAGAGAGAGAGAGAGAGAGAGAAACAATGTATGGATGCGTAAATGTTTGTTAGTGTGTTTGTGATTGTGAGTGGGGATATGTGCATGCGAGGGAGTGCGTATTTGTGAGTTATAGAGTGGGTGTATACGTGTGCTAATTTGTGTAAATGATGTATTTATGTACGAATGTGTGTATGTAGGTATGTTTGTGTTTATACATGTGTAAGTGTGTATGTGTGCGTGTGCGTGCGTGCGTGCCTGCCTGTCTCATAATATGATGATAATCATTATTTATGTTCACAACACTCATTTGACAATGTTCTTTCTATGTGAATGTACCATGACAATTGATCATTGATGTATGTATGATTATTTTCAAATGGTTAAGAATTGGGCACGCTGAGTGAACTAAAAAAGACTTAGATTCATACAAGAGACAACATTGCAGTTATAGACATATTTCAAGCGAACGAAAGAAGAAGAAGAAGAAGATCATTGATGTACGAAAGATGGGTTGTTGCAATGGTCGAGTGTAAGTTTGATCTGCTTGCCCAATTTGCAACCCTTTGAAAATAAGTTCGTTCGTTGAATCTCTCAGTTCCCAACCTTTCTCTCTTTCTCTCTCTCTCTCTCTCTCTCTCTCTCTCTCTCTCTCTCTCTCTCTCTCTCTCTCTCTCTCTCTCCCTCTCTCTCGCTAACTTCCCCCTTTCTATCTGTTTCTGTCTAGCAATTTACTATACACGCCTCTCTATTTCAGTCAAAACGACCGCATAAAATCTGACCTTGCAATTCAATAAATCACAAAAGAATTACGTCTCTAATAAAAGCTATGCAATGGTTTTTCTCTTACTATCAATACTGCCTTTCATCATCGGGTGTACAGTTATTTCCATCATTCAAAATCTTGTCGACGCCCCAAGTATTTAGTTTCACGGCCTTTATGTTGTTAAACTCAAAGTATGCTCTCTCTCTTTCCTGGGAAGCTTTTTTTTTTTTAAGCCACCAAGGATAACTCTACGCTTGCGTCATTATTTTTGAGAGTTACTCATCCTACGTTTTCATAAACCAGATGGCTTGCCACAAAACATAATGATTTTTCAAAGTGTAAATAAACACTGCTGCTGCTGGGAACAAAAATGCCCTTTAGCAGGTTCTGTCGTTCATCTTTGGTGTGGCTGGCTAGTGAACAAGAACTATCGTGAATGTTTATCGCCGGTTGGAAGATGTTCACGCCTTTTCTCTAAATACCTGAGCAATTTGGTGTTTTTTTTTTTTTAAATGCTCAGCAGTGAGCGCATAAAACCATCACAAAGAGCAGTGCATTGATAAATAAGCGTATAATATTGTCACGGTTAGATCTCTTCTTAGACAGATCTCTTATGGTTGACATCTCCTCCCACCTCTCTCTCTGTCGCTCTGTTCCTCTCTTTCTCACTCTCTCTCCTTCTCCCTCTCCTTCTCGCTCTCTTCTTCTTCTTCTTCTTCTTCTTCTTCTTCTTCTTCTTCTTCTTCTTCTTCTTCTTCTTCTTCTTCTTCTTCTTCTTCTTCTTCTTCTTCTTCTTCTTCTTCTTCTTCTTCTTGGATTAACGGTTGTACTGATTACACGGTCAGGCATGTTCTCGTGAAGCGTCTCTTTAGTTTCACACAGCTTGGAGTTTAGTGTTGATCTAGAGTCCGGTATAACTTTTTAATGCGCTTTACAGAGATTGATCTAAAGATTCGGTATATCTTTTAAATGCGCTTTACATAGATTAATCTAGAGTTCCGGTATATCATTTTAGTGCGCTTTACAGGGGTTGATCTAGAGATCCGGTATATCGAACAAAAGAACGATCAATCTTTATTTTCAAAGGGTTAAGAATTGGGCACGCAGGTCCGTCTGACATTCTGCCCTTCTTCTCTAATTCCTCTCATACATTCTTTCATTCAACATCACGTATGAAGCTAATCTTTGACAATAAAAGAACAGTAAGCATTAATACGCAAGAAAAATAATCAATAATACATGAATTAACGTAACGTGCCATACATATGGGAATGTTATGTTTACTGGCTAGTTGCTGTTTGAGATAATTTCTTCTGCTTCTTCAGCGTTCCGAGCCATTGAGGTTCTTTGCTGCAGATACAATCCGTCTCCATTCGTCTCTCTAGTTGACATTCTCTTGCCAGTCGCTGATTCCAAGTGCTTGTAGGTCTGATATATATATATTATCTCTCCACCGTCTATTTGGTCTAACTCGGGGTCTACGGTCATTTATTTCTTGAGTGCAAGCGAGTTTTGTTTCCCTATTGTCTTCCATTCTTTCTATATGCCCCAGCCATTGTAGTCTATTAGCCTGCATGATACCAGTGATTAGTGATTGAGATAATTTACCATTATTATTTTTAAGGGGGGGGGGGGTGCATGTAGTCTGTACTGAGGTAGTATTCAAACAGGTTGCGACTGTATTTATAATGATTGGTGGTGTCTGGTTTCTTGTGGAAGATTGTTCCACAACTGAGTGGCAGAGTATGCTAAGCTTGTTTTATATAAGTCTACGCTGGCCAAGGGGTTAACGACATTGTTCGTAGTACCGTATATCCACGAGGGGAAAACAGTAGCTGCGAGAATTGGCAGCGGTTCGCGCCGCGCTGGTAACTTACGGGGGTATGTGAGCCGGTCGTTAAGAAAGCAATGGCAAACTACTGAATGTAAAACTTGCCTAGTACATCAACAGCAGCGGAAAAATGCTGGTGTTGACTGCAACGTCCTGGAAGGGATACGCAACATTTTAAAAAATCTTACGTGTTGGATGCATGAAGTATATTTAGTCGTTCGCTATGTCTTGCGTTATATTTGAACAATGGCAAAAGGTAGCTTGGAGCATTTTAAAAAAGGATTTTGTGAATTAGTTTAGCCTTATTAATTAAAAAGTAGGTGTTTGTGGAGAGGCAGTAACTGAAGACGTCCATGTAGGTTAGAATTGTCGGTAAGCTTCTCACCATTAATTAAACGCACTGCCCTTTTCTGGCTTTACAGAGGTTGATTTAGAGATCCGGTATATCATTTTAGTTCGCTTTACAGAGGTTGGTCTAGAGATCTGGTATATCTTTTCAGTGCGATTTACAGAGGTTGATCTAGAGATCCGGTAAGTCATTTTAGTGCGCTTTACAGAGGTTGGTCTAGAGATCCGATATATCATTTTAGTGTGCTTTACAGAGGTTAAAGTTAGTTACTTGTCCTTCGCAGGACGTCGCAATCAACCCCGGCATTTTTTCGCCGTTTGTGATTTAATATGCAAATTTATGTTAAGTAGTTTGCCATTCTGAAGAACCACGCTCAACCCATTGTTAAAGGCTGAGACAAGTCCGTCTGCTTCCAAATCGGCTGCAGCTAGTTTCGATAGCGGTATGGGAATCCTCTCGCTACCGCTTCGCGACAGACATCGGCTTTTACAGAGGACTGTCCTGAAAAAGAAAAGAAAAACATTGTTCAGCAGTTTGTTAACTGAGTCCACGTGAGCCTAGTGGTGAAGCAGAGACTTAGTCCACGCGTACCAAGTGATGAAGCAGAGACTTAGTTCCCATGAGCCTAGTGGTGAAGCAGAGACTTAGTCCAGACGAGCCTAGTGGTGAAGCAGAGACTTAGTCCCTATGAGCCTAGTGGTGATGCAGACTTAGTCCAGACGTTCCTAGTGGTGAAGCAGAGACTTAGTCCCCATGAGCCTAGTGGTGAAGCAGAGACTTAGTCCCTATGAGCCTAGTGGTGATGCAGACTTAGTCCAGACGTTCCTAGTGGTGAAGCAGAGACTTAGTCCCCATGAGCCTAGTGGTGAAGCAGAGACTTAGTCCAGACGAGCCTAGTGGTGAAGCAGAGACTTAGTCCCTATGAGCCTAGTGGTGATGCAGACTTAGTCCAGACGTTCCTAGTGGTGAAGCAGAGACTTAGTCAAGACGAGCCTAGTGGTGAAGCAGAGACTTAGTCCCCATGAGCCTAGTGGTGAAGCAGAGACTTAGTCCACATGAGCCTAGTGGTGAAGCAGAGACTTAGTCCCCATGAGCCTAGTAGTAAAGTGGAGACTAGACGTATGCCATGACATGAACATGTAGCTAACATACTGACTGTACTACGACTGACAAAGCAGGAGTTTCCCGTAAACACTTACAACATATTGCATGAATAAAATTAGTGGGATTCGGTGAAGCTGTGGAAATGTAAACAATATAAAATAACACAAAGTAATGCAGCTTGACAGAACATAATTACGGAAAACACGGTAAGTTGAGGCTACTAGCCTTCATCAGCAAACAAGTACATATACAAAAGACAACATATAAATACGGGGAAAACAATCCAGTGACTACATTGATGCAAAAGAACGAGATGAGAGGAATGGAAAGATGAAGAAATGAGATCAATGAAAAGAACATGAAAAAAATGAAAACAAAAATGTGCTATTTTTCTTAGAATCCCAAGCTGTAATACACATTGCACCACGGCATCTCTTCAGATAGTTAAGTTAGAGTGTATCTCTCATGATTTTCTTGTGTTTCCTCAAACTCATCATGCCTCAACACATTTCTACGTGAACTTTCTCCGCCCTACATCTCTGATTGCCATCTATACTGTCATCAAATCTCTGCCTCAATCTTATCCCCGCCATCTTTCTCTTCTTCGCTTGTGCATTCACTGTTTATACCAATCTCTTGATCTTTTCAATTTCCTGTACGTTCGTATTATTTTCCATCTTCTGCACCTTATCCGCGTAATCTGTTTAGTTACTTTCTACATACCTTTCAAAGCATCCCCACACCTTTCCTGTCGCTGTTCACTGCATCTATTTGCTGAGAATATCTCCCCCCTAAACCTAGATAATCTAGTTTTCCGTGAGGCAAACTTCTCTTAACGAGATCCCGTAACAGGGCAATCCACAAACCCGATTTGCGTCTTTCCACATTCCGTTGTTTGTTCGGTCATTACATTCAACGGCCATGCCAACATCGGCAGTGTTTATTCTGAATAATTTGCCTCATAGTTTCGGTGTAACGGTTTTCAAATTGCTTGTTCTAATTTACACATCATCGAGCCCGGACAGAAGACATGCACGGGGAAGGAAACAATGTTTTCAGTTAGTATTTAATTCATTCTGTCGCAGACCTTCATTCTCTCTCTCTCTCTCTCTCTCTCTCTCTCTCTCTCTCTCTCTCTCTCTCTCTTTATCTCTCTCTCTCTCTCTCTCTCTCTCTCTCTCTCTCTCTCTCTCTCACTCTATCATCATCTGCCCAATGATAGTCGTCAATTTATGTTTGGTGGCATCGTCAATTTATGCTTCATGGAATCATCAATTTATGTTTTGTTGCATTACGAGAAGAAAACTGTCTCGAGAACTCAGTGACGATCGGGGAGATTGCGAGTGTTTTAAATAGATGTCGACAGATGAAGAAATGCTGGATGTGTCGGTAGAGTGTTGGAGACAGAGTTCGACAAATGAGTAAATGCTAGATTAGAGTGCAGTGTTAGAGACAGAGATCAACAGATGAGTAAATGCTGGATGGGTCGGGTGAGTGTTGGAGACAGAGTTCGACAGATGAGGAAATGTTGGATGGGTCGGTAGAGTATTAGGGAAAAGTTGAACATCGGTTAAACTTATCAAAGAAACAGAGGACTGGAGAAACTTAGTTGCCTGCCATGGCACACCTGATGATGGTGATTGCAAGTTTACATATTTAGTTACATATTGCATATTTAGTCTTGCAGGCGTTAAAACATGCATAACGGCATGGAACACAAGACGTTACAGTAACAAGTAAAACACACAGGGATAAGTAATATACAACTGTCTGAAACAAAAACAATTAGACCCTTCATGGAGTATGAAATAAAACGTATGGTGAGTTGTCTGGTTAAGTATGTGTTCAAGGACATACAAGATAGCTCATAATTTGTGCAAGATTCTTTCAAATGTTCTTTTTTCTTTCACTTATTTCTTAAATAATGTTATATGTAATGGTCAGTTAATTGAGCGACGTTTTCTAAATGCATTCTTACTTGTACATTGGTGTCTAAACGTTATAACCAGAAAACAACAAAACGAAACGTTTGATTAATGATATATGCCACCACTACTGACCACATGTCAAGAACGCTTAGAAATATGAGCCCCAGTTACTGGCCTTCGGTCATACTGGAAAATACGACCTTAGATACTGCATCCCCTTCCCCGCCCCTTCATGTATATTTGATAATATATGCCCCAGATACTGTACCTTCCTCTCATGTCAACATCATATCATTAAGTACCGTGCCGACTGGCTTTAGTCATGCTTCCCGTCATGTGAGCGAGTGGCACCTTGCAGTCTTGACAGACTAAAGAATGTGAGTTGGAATGTGGCCAATATATTCCATCACAATGCCTGGGCAGAGCTTCAGAGAAACATGTGGTGCCCAAACGACATGATCCCTCTCTCGGCCTAAATCTTGTATTTTCCAGAGGAATGGGTAACCAATACGTCTGGCACAGGGTAGGCTGCACACGCTGGCGGCTCAGCGTCAAAACCTCCGAGACCTCTCCACCAAGAGCTGGTGGCGAGTGATGGCCAGACCCTGGCACCCAAGGGACCCGGCTTAGAGGCGTTCAGCCAAGTCCCACAGGTGAGGGCCTCGTACGAGCCCGGACCATAAGGGCGCGCACAACTGTCAATCACCAATCACAAGTGTCCGGGCCTGTGTAAAGCGTGCACTATCGTCAGACTCTCCACCTGACTTTAAGCGGACACCGCTACCAGCGGGAATAGGCCCGCCAGAGCTACCGCAGGAGATATTGCTTGTCTATTGTGAGCAATATCTCCCATCCTTCCACTGTGCGGATCTCGCGACCGGCGAGAATAGCCCCGCCGGAGAGTATGCTCGTCTGCTCCGAACAAATCTCTACCGAGACTGAATAAGTAAAGAAACGATATGGACCTCACATACTCTCTCTCTCTCTCTCTCTCTCTCTCTCTCTCTCTCTCTCTCTCTCTCTCTCTCTCTCTCTCTCTCTCTCTCTCTTCCCCTCTCCCCCCTTCGTTATGTATGCTTGGATACATGGGCCTCAAGTATTGGTATCACGTGCTACATGCTTTGAAATATCGGCCCCAGATATTGGTATATGGAGTCTCCATGGCAAAGTGGTCAAGCCGTTTGACTCGGACTCCGAAGGTTGTGGGTTCGATTCCGGGCCGCGTCCTTCGGTTCATGAGTGAATTTTTTCGGAGACTCCTGTGGGTCGTTGCTGAAGCTACGGAGTTCATGCTTTGTGCGACGCTTTCCGCGCTGCTGAAAGAGATTGAGCCATATGGGATAAAAGCCGGTGAAATGAAGTCGACCATGTCGACTTTTAAGCGACTTTTATATATATAGTGAACGACTAAATATACTTCATGCCCCTACATCTAAGATGTTTTAATGTTGCGTATCACTTACAGGACGTTGCAGTCAACACCAGCATTTTTCCGCTGCTGTTGATGTACTAGGCAAGTTTTACTTTCAGTAGTTTGCCATTGCATATATCTATATCTATAAAAGAGATTGTGTGTGGTTGGCTATGTATTGGATGCGTTCGATAACGGTACATCCGATTGAGATGAAATTTTCTACACGTCTTCCTTTCATTCCTGTGCAACCGACTGTAATAGTTTCTTAGTGTAAAATCGGCTACTTACTTAATAACATTTAATATTTCATTTGTCATTATAATTTCTATATAGCAAGGGGACTTAACTCTAGAAAAGTTATTTCAAGGTGCATAACTTTTAATAACATTTCTATATACTTTATAGTCATATTGTTGCACTTACTTGCACTATTGTTAAACTCTTTGTCTATAGTTATTTACAGGCATATGAGTTATAATAAATAATGATATAATCTTTAAGGCATTTTCAAAGTTTTCATAAAAATAATGCATAATGCATAACATTGTAATTCATCTCTTTATGCTTAAAGAAGTTATCTACAGTCATGTAGGTGGTTAAAAACAGTTTTCATTATAAATAATGGATGGTGTGTGGAAGGACATTCTTTTAAGTTACTGTGCGCCAGGAGCTGGGCGAAGCCAAGCCGGGTCAGATAGATAGACAGACAGATAGTCGGGAACGGGAGCTTATTTGACTACTTATATGAATTAAATTAGATGCTCCCCACCAGGGACTGGGTGAAGCCGGGCCGACTCAGACAGACAGACAGATAGACAGACAGACAGACATATAGTCGGAAACGGGAGCTTATATAACTACTTATATGAATTAAATGAGATGCTCCCCACCAGGGACTGGGTGAAGCCGGGCCGGGTCAGCCAGACAGACAGACAGACAGACAGACAAACAAACAAGCAGACAGACAGATAGTCGGGAACGGGAGCCTATATGACTAAGTATATGAATTAAATGAGATGTTCCCCACCAGGGACTGGGTGAAGCCGGGCCGGGTCAGACAGACAGACAGACAGACAGACAGATAGTCGAGAACGGGAGCTTATATGACTACTTATATGAATTAAATGAGATGCTCCCCACCAGGGACTGGGTGAAGCCGGGCCGGGTCAGCCAGACAGACAGACAGACAGACATACAAGCAGACAGACAGACAGACAGACTGATAGATAGATAGATCTCCTCCAGGGCCTGGGCGAAGCCGGGCCGGGTCAGCTAGTATATATATATATATATATATATATATATATATATATATATATATATATATATATATATATATATATATGGGGAAATCGCTTCTAGATAATGGCCTCTTTTGCCGAAAGGGTTAATCAATGGTTTCTTTCATTCATCCCCCTGTGTGCTTCCACTTCACTGCCTACAGTTGTATATATTGTCTACCTCGCTCCACCTTGTAACCTTTTTATTTGTTCCACATTTTTCCAGCGCAAGTTTTTTTTTTTTTTAAACATAACCTGCAGTCGATTGTGCACTTACGCATGTACATATCCCGTGAGCTTCAGGCAATATGCATGCGTCCCATGGCTTTATTTCTCATGGTGGAGGAAAGGTTGTCGATGTGTGTTTTTGATTATCCTTTCTAAAACAAGCAACGCGAACACATGGGGGATATGGCTCTACTCAGCCCGCACTGTTTATTTCACTGACAGTTCTCATGTCTTTTTATGAAACCAAACTCCCCTAGTGTGCATTGTATTTAACGTTGCTCTTTATCTGATGTTTTTTTGTTGATACCGGCTCTGTGGCAAAGGGGTTTTGGACGCAATACGCAATCCTGCATAACGGTTCGAAACACATATGCAGGTGATTTGGAAGCAGATCGCCTTGCTCCGATTTTCATGTAATGGTATGAGTGCTGGTTGTTCAGAAAGCAATGGCACTCAATGTAAACTTGCCAAGAAATCACAAACATTCCAAATATGCGGGTATTGGCTGCGACGTCCTGTTTAAGGATATGCTGCTAACTTTTGTTTTGTCTTGATATTTTTTTTTTTTTTTTTTTACTGCTCTGCGTCTGTATCTGCAATGTAAATATATAAGCATAACAATATAACTGATACTGTTCAATACTGTTCAAATGTTGTAAACCCCCACATATACTAGATCAACGGAGATCAACCGTTGATTGAGTGAGACAATCAATGTATACACAAGAAATTCTGGTTTACGCAGACACAAGCGCAGACACAAGGAAATAAACAACATGTTGACAGAATTCGGAAACGAACCCACGATCTCCGTAGCGAGAGGCAGGTGGTTCGACCACTTCGCCCCCAAAAGATATTGCGTTTATGTTAATATACATAGCCAGATTTCTTTACCAATATATGACCAAACGTGAACGGCTTAATAACACATTGTACAGTGCTTGTTATTCGTGGAGAATAAATTGATCAGGCATAGTTCATTGCTTGAGGCACAAAGTACTGATTTTACAAAACAAGAAACCCAAGAACTCCTTTCTGGTCCAGTAATTATGAATCGGATTTCTAGCCATTCCAGATAAAGACGAAAACTATAAAAAGTTCCCCATTCATGCTGAGCAGGTTAATGATATCCTGGCATCTGAAAATCATAAAAACAAGGTTTTAAAATACAAGAGGGTCGACTTCCTTGCACCATATCCCATATGATTTGGTCTCTTTCCGCATGACGGCCTGCCGTAAGCGTCGCACAAAGCATTAACTCTGTAGCTCCAGCGACGACCCCCAGGAGACTACGAGAAAATTGCACTCGAGAACTGAACGACGTAGCCCAGATTTGAACCCACATCATTCGGAGCGCGAGGTAGGCGGTGTAACTTCTTCGCCACGGAGATTCCATTGGGCATTATAATCATGAGCCTACGATTGGCCAAGTCCCTAGTACAAAATAAACAGGAACAAGTACAAGAGCACCGACACCAGGATATTTATAGAACGAGATTCTCTGACGCGGATGTGAAAAGCAAGAGGAAATCACCAAACGATATCCCCAAGAGCACATTTATGGGCAGTACTCCAGCCAGGTTTATGGCGAAGCGGCATGCTGAACATACTTGATCAGTCTTCCTACTGAATACATTGACATTACATGATAATTCAACATGCGTTATAAAATGCCTAGTATAGACTCGATTCAACGCATTTTTTAGAGCAATAGCCGCTTATCAGATCTTGAAGTCCACTTAATATGGCGATTTGTTTATTCTTAAGTGACCGATATTCTGGAATAGTCATGCCAGCAGAAGATGCTTTGTAAAGTGGCTAGCACGCTTGCCTTTCGGCCCGATAGGCTTGTGTTACAATTCCTATAGAGAGAATTGTTTTACACTTGGCTCTCAGCTCGTCCCAATCTAAAATAAATAAGAAATGTCTAGGGAATTAAGGTGATCGGTATGATATTGACCATACCACACATCGAGTGACGATTGGTCTATATAAAATATAAGACTATTTGCTAGATTTCGAACGTAATCTATTGCTCAACCTTTACTAGTCGACTGTCTTTTGACATGCTTGTTAATAGCAATAATTTCTTTCCTCGCCCTGCAGACTTCGCTGGGGGTTACATGAAGTGCGGTTTTCGTCATTTTTTTCTGCGAAAAATTTATCTCGGTTTTCGTCTGTTGCCTCAGATTTAGTCGACGTGTCCATGTAACCTCGCTGCAAATTTTCCGAAAACAAATGGACCCACGCGTTCTTCTGCTCAGTTGTTTTTTCATTGTGTGAGCATCAATTGCTAATAATAAAATACGAGCATCACTTGCTAATAATAAAATACGAGAGCTGCATTAAGATTACTGAAATCAGCCGCATGTACGTGAATTCGTCATCCACGATAAGTTCCATTATAACGAAAAAGAAAGCAATAAAAGAGGCTAATGTAGCGAAAGACGTGAATGTGCTAATGAAACAGAGATCGCAAACAATTGAAGATGTCGAATAGTTATTATTAATTTGGATAAATCAAAAACAGTTAGAATGCGATTCTGTTTCGGAGGCAATCGTATGTGAAAAGGCTAGACTTGTATGCCGATCTCATTAAGAAAATGCCTGGGGCGAGTGCTAGTATACTTAGTGTTTTTAAGGGCAGCAGAGGATGGTTTGAAAAATTCAACAGGCGCACGGCATGCAGAGTGTTACTAGGCACAGCGAAGGAGTGAGTTCGGACAAGTTTGGGCCTGATAGATAGTATTGAAAACTATATTTATTTTCTATACAATGTGATCTTGGTATGTATTTTGGAGTGTCTAGAACGAATCAGTTGGATTTACATTGATTCATATAGAAATAATTGTCTCTGTTTTTGTCGCTTTCAGATTTCGCCGATTGTTTTCGGACGGATTATCGACGAAAACCGAGGTTTGACCGTATAGTAACGCACTATTTTAAACGTCTTAACGCCCATTGATCATATAGTGATAGAATACTATTTATGAGATCAATCGGCACTCCATTGGTGATATAGTTAATATCACGGCGGCCGCGTTAACTTCCCCTTCCCAGAGCATTTCCTGGTACTCATGTTAAATTGTATCTACCAGCTCAATTGTAAAACTCCTCTTCAATGTGAATTCAAATCCACAACGACAGTTCCGACAGGCAAATGTTAGCTAATACACTATCGCTAGCTCCCCTGATATAATTTAGCAATAAATACTTGCCGCCGAAGACGATACTATAATTAGTGTAATATATGTGTTAGAAAGTGCAGTAATTGAAAGCTTTAAACACTTAACAGGGAGTTTATTAGAGTGCAAAGCTGATAACAGACTGGAGTGTATGAGTGTGGTTAGCCGAAGCCACTTACCGCAGCAGACCTCGTGGTCTGCTCAGGCACTTAGAGCGAAGTACTTGGTGATTATCGTACACCTCTCACCAGGACTATGTTGTGCACTGACACGTTTGTTGAAGGAAGCTTATATGCTATTGGAAGTCCCACCTCAAGAACCTGCATGGTGAAAGATCTATCCAAGACAAAGCGACCTTTGCACGCCTTGAGGCTATTTGGTACATGGTCCTAGACGCTTGTTTGTTAACATCAATCGGGGCTCGACTCTCGTGTGTTATTGGGACCCAAAGAGGAAAATATAGTAACACAGTAACCTATCATGTATAACGTAAGAGGTGACAAAAGGATTTTCCGCCCGTTATTACCGGGGCCCTTAAGTGAAGCAAAGAATAGTAACACACAGTTATTAGATACAATGTCTCAAGAGGTGATCTCCATTCCACAGAAAAACTTGAGCTGCAATATCCAGCTGACCGTGAACAGGCCTAAATATAATAAATAAAGAATAAACAAGCCAAACAGTATGAAAGGAAGCTCTTCTAGACGAGGCATGGCGCGATGTAGAGAAAGCCGAAAGAAGTCCGGATCGCAGATTTTATTCCCTTCACCTAGGGACATTTCCAGAACTGGCAGTTAGAATGCTAGAATCACGTATACATTGGGAAAGACAGCACAGGTGGTGGTGACGGTGATGAAATAATAAAATTAGCATCCTGGCGTTAGACGATGATGAATGATGTGGTGAGGACGTGAACGGTGCAGCATGGG
>OY992877.1:193723917-193728917 GCA_963921405.1 Cepaea hortensis | reverse complement strand
CGATGTACTTTCTGCTGGTCCCTATTATCACTACATGAGTGATGTGGTTAGTATTACGCCGACAGCCGCTTTACTTTCCATTATATTTTCTGGTACTTTTTTAATGAAACTGAATCAATGCCGGATGCAAATAGACACAATTAGATTTAGATGCTTTCAAGTGTTTGCACCTAACGAGTGCAATTAATGCCGAGCTACATATTACACTGAAACCTTATACCTGCACGGTATATACCTGCGGTATCCCCGGCGGGCCTATTCCCGCTGGTTGCGGGATCCGCTAAAGTCAGGCAGGGAGTGTGACGATAGTGCACATTTTACACAGGTCGGGACACTTGTGACTGACAGAAGTACGCGCACTTACGGTCCGGACGCGTACGAGGCCCTCACCTGTGAGACTTGGCTGAACGCCTCTAAGCCGGGTCCCTTGGGTTCCAAGGTCTGGCCTTCACTCGCCAGCAGCTCGTGGTGGCGAGGTCTTGGAGGTTTGACGCTGAGCCGCCAGCGTCTGCAGCCTACCTTGTGCCAGACGTATTGGTTACCCATTCCTCTGGAAAACACAAGACTAGGGAACATGTCGTTTGGGCACCACATGTTTCTCTGAAGCTCTGCCCAGGCATTGTGATGGAATATTGGCTACATTCCAACTCACATACTTTTGGAATCGTGTGTAGAGTGCAGTAGAACGGCCAGGTCATCACGGCCTGGAGAGAATGGTGCTGTAGGGAGTGATCAGATGATCTGGCCGACACTGAAATCTCCGAGAAAAGTTCAGACGAACATATGATCAAACCGCTACTAGTACCATTAATATTGTGACTCTTCGCTGGCTGTTGAAGGTGAGGACGTGTGGGAATGTTCCGAGAACTGTGCAGTTTGTGCTTGACTCAACTCAACATAACTCTGAAGTAAATTTGGAAAGATTTATGAGCATAGCGTTTTGTCAAAGGCAAGCCACTGGATGTTGATGTTGATGATGATGATGATGATGCTGATGATGATTATGATGATGATGATGATGATGATGATAATGATGATTATGGTGATGATGATGATCATCATGATTATGATGATGATGATGATGATGCTGATGCTGATGATGATGATGATGATGATGATGATGGTGATGATGATGATGATGATTATGATGATGCTGATGCTGCTGCTGATGATGATGATTATGATTATGATGATGATGATGATGATGATGATGATGATAATGATGATTATGGTGATGATGATGATCATCATGATTATGATGATGATGATGCTGATGCTGATGATGATGATGATGATGATGATGATGATGATGATGTTTATGATGATGACCTAGAATGGAGACTGGGGCACCCATTAAGCTATCTGAGCGTGCATTAAATCACTGTAAAAACCAAACTAAATATCAGACTTATCACCACATTCGTTAAGTGCATTCGCATTGTTCTGGCAGTTTTAGATAAACAAACAAGACAAAAACAACCAGAACAATAACAATAAGGGGCGTGCATGTTGGAATGATTAATGAAGACACGGGCACGGAAAGCATTATTCCAAGGTGTGGGCAGCATAATTTTTTAAGCCCATGAATTATTCATCGGAATCCGTGCTGAGTCTGCGGTAGGTAAGATTCATGCGCCGTAACTTATACATCGCATGATACATTAATGTTGATAACGTGACATGTGACATGGGGCATTTATTTTTTTATTTTTGGGTGCTCACTCGCTTTGAACCCATGCGTAGTCCATACACATGCTACTACTTATTGTACCACTGGACTTATTTTTGCGTGTGGATTAGCTGTCCCGTTTACCAGTGACCCTCGGCATTAGGCGAACCCACTCCGAATTCAGAGGTACTTGTAATTTAAGTCCCAAGTCAAGGCGCGTGTAGTCAAACTTTTTGTCCGACTGAACTGCGGAGGGGTTGAACCTGCCACATCGGTATCAAAATACCGGATGTTTTCAGAACAAGTGCTCTTATCCATTCGACATGCTGGCTTCCACATGGAGAAATGATTGTGCTGTTATTCTTTTTTCGTTCGCTGGCTTTTAACTCAAGCGTCATCCACTACCCATGTTACTACACCCAACGCCGTTCATAAATAAACATACAACTATTGTTTGGCATTTATAGAAGTAGAAGAAAGATGTAAGAACCAGAGGACGCACTAGACAATATAAAAATATAAATCTGTAGTTACTGGCCGGGTTTCGAACCTGTCACCTCCAAATTATGACAGCTCTTCGATGCAGGAATATGTATACTTCTGACCAACTAGACACCCATACAACTAGCAGTTGCTACTATTAGTGAGTGCACTGGGCTGATTTTATGTGCGGGTTAGCTTTCCTTATTACCAGTGTCCCTAACTATGAAGCGAACCATCTCCAATGTCTGATGTAAAACAAACGTAATATAGACTAGACATAATGTATGAAAGGAGACAGGAAAAAAGGGCACAAGACGGGACTGCGTGCTCAATTCTCAGCACTTTGAAAATAAAGTTCGTCCCTTCGCTCGTTCGTTCTTTTGTTAATTTAATGTATTTGTAATTTATGCCCCCAAGTCAAAGACGAGGCGTCAACACAGAAGTCCAGCTGACCGGCCTCTGTGCGAACCAACTGACCAGAGCTGAGGCGAGAACGTTTCATGGTTAAACCCCTCATCCATGTAACAATCACGTGCAATAGTGGCAGCTCCGCCCGAGTTGAAGTGGTCAGTCTTCCTGTGGCAGACAAGGATGTAGGGACATGGACTGGTAACCATTTAGATATTCTTAGGCACTATGTGGAGTGAAAGCTGCGATAGTGCAGCGCTAACACATTTTCTGTCTGACCTGCTGGTCATGTGATTACAACCCCGTATATGCGAATTACAAATTACGATGGTGCTTGTCTTTCACTATCGCGGGTAGTTTCTTGATCTGGGCTCGCGTGTCCACCCAGTCGAAAATAGGTACTGGCAAGTGTCATGGAAAGTAAAAACGACAGCCGGCCTGATACCGACTATTCATTCATTCATTCATGCATTCATTCATTCATTCATTCAGTAGCATGTCCTTTGCATAACCTCGCTCCCATAACAATCTTCCGAAAAATCTCTCGATCATAAGCAAGATGCCCCGCGTCCGATACACCCATCTGGAGATCATCCGCCACATCCTGTACCCATCTTCTCTTTTACCTTCCTCTTCCTCTCTTCCCTGGCATATACCCCTCCATTATTGTTCTTTCCAAACTTTCGTGACGTTTCAAGTGACCAAAATATTTCAATTTTTTTTGGTTTGTTTTATCGTCTTTAATAGCCTAGCGTCTTAAATATTCAGCCCTTGAAGTATGGATGCATTGGTTTTTCTTAATAAGTTTTCTTTAATTGTTGTTAAGGTTTCTGGCACATTTTTCAGAAGGTAGCTTGCCATTGCTTTCCTTCTGGGCAGTGACTACACTAGTCAGTGGCCATAGCCATTGTCTTTTGATGCCGACAATGTCACCTATATAGTGCCGATTGGTCTATTAAAGAATGGGGCTAGCATCTTCTAAGCGGACTTGTCTTTGGCCCGAACGTGGTTAGCGTTGAACTGTCTTCCTCGTATCACCGTAAAGAAGAAATTTTATATATATATAATACATTGTATGTATGTCTGTATGTATGTTATTTATGCGTTCGCGAACGGTCTATCCGACTGAGATGAAATTTTCTATACGTGTTCTTCGCATTCCCGTGCTGCCAACTGGCGGCGGGGAGCATCTAATTTAATTCATATTCGGCCCCTGCTCCCGTTCCCGTTCCCAAAAAAGACTTCGCCAAGCCCCTGGCGGGGAGCGTCTCATTTAATTCATATTCGGCCCCTGCTCCCGTTCCCAAAAAGACGACCCGCCCCGGCTGTGCCCAGTCCCTGGCGGGGAGCGTCTCATTTAATTCATATTCGGCCCCTGCCCCCGTTCCCAAAAAAGACGACCCGGCCCGGCTTTGCCCAGCTCCTGGCGGGGAGCGTCTCATTTCATTCATATTAGAGTAATCTAAGCTCCTGTTCCCGTTCCCGGAAATATGGCGAACAGATTTGAAGAGAACAATCTTCATCCCAATAACTAAATAGGGCAATCTGAAACTACTGAACGTAAACTTACCAAGATACGAAAACCCAATATATGCTGATGTGACTGTATAGATGTCGAAGAAAAATTTAAAAAAAAATAAAAAAATAAAAAAAAGATGAGTTAGAAAGTTTTCACGTATTTAAAATAGATGCATTATTTTTATGAAAACTTTAAAAATGCCTTGAAGATTTTATCATTATGTATTATAACGCACATTCCTGTAAATAACTGTAGGCAAACATTTTATAAAGCTTTGATAACAATGCAACAATTATATATGAATTATATAGCAATGCTACTAAAAGTTATGTCCCTTGATATAACTTTTCTTAAGTTAAGCCCACCGCTATATATAAATTATAATGTAAATTACAAAATTAAATTTTATTACGTAAACAGCGTGTTTGTTATCTAACAAACTATGACAGTTGGATGCACGGGAATGATAAGAACACGTGTAGAAATTTCATCTCAATCGTTCGCGAACGCATAAATAACATACATACATAGATACAGACATACATTATATTATATTATATTATATTATATTATATTATATTATATTATATTATATTATATTATATTATATTATATATATATATATCATTGAATCATTGGCACCTTGCCGTCTTGACAGACGATAGTTTGTGCTTTAAAAAGGCATAATAACTTTTAACTATGGCGGTAGCGAGTGTGACTGATAAGGCCAATTTGCGCTGTAAATGTCCGTTCACAGTGGGTGCATGTGAACACGTGGTCATTTCCACCATCATGCACCATCTTACGTCTCAAACGCTTGGTGTGTGACTTTTCTGCAATAATTTTCTCCTTTGACTTTATTCCATTTCTGATATTTGCCCTCCATGCAACACGTTCAGCGGCGACTTGCTCCCAATGTGC